>PVKA01004107.1:0-102408 GCA_004027165.1 Ctenomys sociabilis | reverse complement strand
CGATTCTCCTTTTACTTCTCTTACAGAGAGGCATTTTGTTTTCTAACTTCTTTTCTTTCTTTCTTTCTTTTTTTTTTTTGCAGAACCGGGGGTTGAACTCAGGCCGTTGCAGCCACCCCCCACCCCCACCGACTTATTTTCTAGCCCTTATCCATAGTCAAGGTGACTTTTAGCTTCATTTAATTTAGTGTCATTTCATTTTTAATTTTTTGTCTTTTTGAGATAGGGTCTCACTATGCAGTTCAGGCTGGCCT
Source organism: Ctenomys sociabilis (assembly GCA_004027165.1). Classification (NCBI taxonomy): domain Eukaryota; kingdom Metazoa; phylum Chordata; class Mammalia; order Rodentia; family Ctenomyidae; genus Ctenomys; species Ctenomys sociabilis. The sequence continues at coordinate 102,154 of PVKA01004107.1, read as the reverse complement.
TAAGCTCACTTTGTAGCTCAGGCTGGTCTTGAACTCACAATAATCCTCCTGCCTCAGCCTCGTGAGTGCTGGGATTACAGGCCTGCTCCCCCACACCCGGCTTGTCATTTCATCTTGTGGTACTGGGGATTGAACCCAGGGCCTTCACACTGAGCTATGCCTTCAGCTTTTTTTTTTTTTACTGTTCGAGACAAGATCTCACTAAGTTGCTAAATTGCCCAGGTTGGGTTGGAACTCAAGATCGTCCTGCCTGAGCTTCTCATGGACATGTGCCACCCAGTTATTTGTAAAATGACCTTCTCTTTGCCTAAGAATAGCATACACTTATAGAAAAAAAAAAAAAAAAAAAACACCTCCAAGCCATAAACAAATAAAACAAAAGTGCAAACCAGAGAATTGAAATTTAAGAACAAAATGCCCCTGGCGAGATAGCTCAGCAGACTAACACGCATGCTTAGACAAGTTTAGGCAAGCTCAGGGGACTCGGTTCCATCCTTGCAGCACATATCATGCCAGCCCCACCCCCAGGGTCTCAGCATAGTGGCACAAGCCTATCATCTCAGGAGGATCACTATGAGTCCAAGCTGTGTGTTGACACCCTGTAACAACCAAATACATTTTTAAAAAAAGACAGAATGCTGTTTTTTGCCATTTGCCTCATCAGTGCTACATGTGCCACTCTCCCATGAGTCCCTGAAGTAAACTATTTCATGGGCTCAGATATTCTTGCTAATTACTAAAGAAAAACAAACTTGAGGGCTGGTCAGATAGCTCAGCGGATTAAAGTGCCTACTTAGGCAGGTGCAGGTGTCTGGCCTCCAGTGCTGGCCCAGCCCCTGGGGTGTGCTGTGACCTCTGGCGTGGTGCCTGGAATCCCATCCTGTGGGGGGGCTCATAAACAGGAAGAATCACTATAAATCCAGTCTGTGTAGTGAGGCCCTGAACACTCTGTACTAAATACATTAAAAAAAAAGAAAAAGAAAAACAAACTTGAAGTTTGGATTATGAAGTATCAAACTACCTGATGTGCCAGAAACTGATTAGTTCTCAGATCAGATTCTATTCTTATTCTAGAATAAAAACCAAGGCCTTTTGTACAAGGCATTGGAAACTGTTGACATGTTCTTATGTTTATCAGAGACCCAGGGCTCCCGCCAGTAAAACAAGAGCTCTTGAAGCCTGTTGCATGTGCTGGAAGCCTGCCACAGGAAAAAGGTAACAAGTGCCCCTTGGGAGTAGACGAAGATATTGGTATTATTGTGCAGTGTAACTCCTGGGGAAAAATTGTCATTCAGATTTCTGGAAGGGCTTGAGCCTGTAAAGAATCTGTTGACATGTAGGAAAAATTATAATGGTGGGCGTAATTTCAAAGCCCATGGAGCTTTGGCAGTCTGGAGTCTGCTGCTCCTATTAGACATAAAAAAATCAGGCTGGGTTGGCAAGTGGAAAAGGGCAACTCGCATCTTCAGTCTGAGATTACAGCCCAGGCTCCCTAATGCAAGTCACTTGGATATGTTTATATCTCCAAAGGTGGGCGAGGAGCATGGTGATGGGGAGCATATATTTACAATAAAATCCAGACAGGTCATTTTATTAGTCAGAAAGTAAAACGGGGGCATGGGGTGCTGGAGGTGTGGCTCAGCGGTAGAGGGACAGCCCCACAAAGTCAACCTTCTGGGAAAGCGCCCTGCCTTTTGAATGAATATTAGGTTTTGCAGGATTAGAGAAGAAGAAGCAAGGCTCTCACTAAAACATTTCAGTAAGTGTGTTCTTTTTTGCACTTTTAAGCATACACTTTAAAAAAGGAAATGTGAAAGGCTCATGTGGCAGGCTCTGCACTGGCCCCGGCAGAGGTTAGGCTGGGGGCGGTAATGACAGATCAGTAGTTTGCGGGCTGATAGAAAGTCTCTTGTGCAAGTCAGCATAGGTGTCAATCCACAGCTGTATGGGAAGCCACATCGTGGTCACTTCTTCTAAAGTCGAGGTTTACACGCTAACTCAAGGGATACTCAGAAAGTAGCTGTGCATGGCCCTAGGAGTTAATCGTGTCTCCACAGGTGTCCTGCCAGGACATGGAACCACAGGACCAGTGCGCCCCAAGAGAAGCAGCGCTGCGTGGAGATCCTGAGTGGCATAGAGAGCCAGTTCCCACTGTGCTTGCGGCTTGCCATCCTTGGCATTTTCCTCATTGTGGTTTTTGTCTACATCACTGTGGAGAAGAAGTCCCTCTTCGGTTAGGCTCCGTAGCAGCAAAGCACCGCACCAAGCCTTAGTATCGCCACGCCAGCCCTTCGGCTGCGGGGAGGAACTCGGACTAAACCCGAGAGGTCGCACTCCGTAACCAGGAAAGAGAGCACCGGGCAGCTCTGGCAGACAGTGATGGCTAGCAAATCCCCTGAGTAGTATAAGCAGGCACATTAAGTGCGCTTCCACATGAAGCAGAGCTCCAAACAAGAAATTCAGCCTGCTGTGATTTTTTTTCTCTTTCCCTTTTTTTCCTTTTCTGTTTCTTCTTTCTTACTTTTTCTTTCCAAACAAAAGAGTTCACATTTTTATTACTGAGCTAACCTACCAGTACAGAGAATAGAAACAAAGAGAAAATTAGGGCTGGGCATGATGGCACACATTGTAATCCCAGTACTACAAAGACTGAGGCAGAAGGACTACCACAAGTTCAAGGCCAGCTTGGGCTGCATGAGTTTGGGGGAGCCTAAACTATGCAACAAAACCTTGTCCCAAAAAGTGGAAGAAAGAAAGAGAAAGAAGGAAGGAAGGAAGGAAGGAAGGAAGGAAGGAAGGAAGGAAGGAAGGAAGGAAGGAAAGAAGCAAAGAAAGAAGAAAAAAGAAAGAACAAAAGAAAGAAAGAGATTAGATTCTCAATAAAACATGTCCAATCAGCAGACAGTGGCAACATTTACAGCTCGGTATGACAAAATGATGGTGACAATGATTGTCTCGGTTACTTTTCTTCATTGCTGGGACAAATAACTGACACCCAGAATTAAGGAAGAAAAGGTTTATTTAGCTCACAGTTAGTGGAGGATTCAGTCCATCCTGAGCTGGCTCCAGGAAAGAGTGGCCCGTGGCAGCACGCGATAGAGGAGCAGTGGCAACCAGGGCCAGAGAGCGCCCGGTCTCCCCCGTGCTGCATTCAGGCTGCCCCCCCCAGGCTGGGTGTAGCACTCACACCCATAATCCCAGCAGCACTCACACCTGTAATCCCAGCAGCACTCACACCCATAATCCCAGCAGCACTCACACCTACAGTCCCAGTGAATCATGAGTTAATCACAAACTCTGCAAGTCCGCCCCATGACTGCATGAGCCTTTGGGGGGACAACTAGACACAAACCATAACACTGATACAGCAGAAATGTGATCCATATCAAGTGTGGTTCCTTATGGACCTGGTTAGGTTTTCTTCATTAAGTTGTGCCTAACTTTGTTATCAGTTTTTATCCAAATCCATTGGTGAAATACAGGATGAGTTTCTTTTGTTTCTCGGTAAGGAATTGCTTGATCCTGGGTCTTGTGAGTGTTGTCCAGGGAACGGAGTCAATGACCTCCCCGGCTGGTGGGGAAGAGGAGATAGCACAGCTAGCTACAGGGATAAGCTGAAGACTGCTTTTTAGTCACTCTCCAAATCATACAACCAACCATGAGAATGGCTATAGGGCTGATCAAGGCAGGGTTATGGCTCAAGGGCAGAGCTCCTAGCAGGCCTGAGCCCTGGGCTCAGTCCCCAACACAAAACATAACACTGAACTAGAAATGTGGTCATGCAAACCCCAAGAAATGCTCAGTGTCATGAGACCAACTTAAAACAAGATAGCACTTTTATCTTTACAACTTTAAAAAAGGTCTACAGCAGGAAGGTCTGAGGAAGAAGGGTAATGACCCTGGCTCTTCCCTTTCTTGGCTGTGTGAATTAATTGTTCTCCCTGTGCTTGTGCTGCTACTTATTTTTTTTGAGATACCAGGGATCAAACTCTGGACCTTGCACTTGCCAGGCAGGCGCTTAACCCACTGAGCTATCTCCCTGGCTTTCTGTGGCTACTTTGAAAATCAGGACAGAACGGATATCTTAGGTGCTGAAGAATTTGAAGAAATGATGCATACAAAGCGCTTCCCAGGCACACACCTAGGCTGCAGTAAGCAATCCATAAATGCCAAAATGGTGTTGTAGTCCTATCTTTTTCTTCTGGGAGGAGCTGGTGCTAGGCACGAGGAGCTCTGAGCACCATGAGGAGTGCGCCAGCAATTGTCTTAGTAGTAAAATCAGAGACTACACAAATGCCCAGCCATAAATGGAATTATAGTTACCTCCTTCCTCTCCTCTCTTCTTTTTCTCCTCGCCCTTGCCTTTTCCTTCTCCTTTTTCTTTTTATGGTACTGGGATTGAACCCAGGACCTCCACACTGAGCTATATTCTTAATCCTTTCTTTTTAAAATTTAGTTCTTTGAGATTTTTGTTTTGTTTTGAGACAAGATCTAGCTAAATTTCCGAGGCTGGGGTGCTCAAACTTTCGTTCTTCCTGCCTTGGCTTCCCAGAGGGAAATTGTAGGTGTGTATCAACACACGCGGACAGGAAGTATATTGCTTCATGATAGACGAAGGTGAGTAGCTGGATCCAGTGGCACATGATTGTAATCCCAGCACTCTGGAGGCTGAGGCAGGAGGATCACTTCGGCTGCATAGAGAGTTCAAAAGTGCTTACTGGCCAGGAGAGGTAGGTGTGCCTGTAGTTCTAGCTACTGGGCAGCCTGGAGCCAGAGAATCACAGTGTGAGTGAGAATACTTTGGCCAGTGCAGTAGCAGGACCCTGTTTCAAAACATAATTATATACTGTATTGCATGTTGACTATAAGGATCATAAAAATCCAGTATGTCTTGCTTAAAGACATAGGAATTCTTTTTTTTTTTTTATGTAGAACTGGGGATTGAACTGAGGCCCTTGTGCTTGCCAGGAAAGTGCTTATTCCATTGAGTCATCTCCCCTGATCCCAGGAATTCATTTTTATTTTACAAAAAGATATCTGGAACTTTCTTGGTGTTTGCAACAACTGCATGTAATATGCTTGTGATTCAGATGAATCAAACGCAGAAAAAGTTATGATCAAGAAAAATTGAATATGATTAGTTTTTGATGATGCTAAGAGATGCTGGTCTTACTGAGCTGCAGCAACTATTCTATGACCATGAGGTAAGAAGCATAAATCGCTGGCCTGGTACCTCTGAAGTGCTGGAGTTAGTTCTGTAACTGAGGCTATCTTGGTAATATTTAAGACAATATTTAAGACTAATTAGTGTCCCCTGCTAGCTGTATGCAATGTACTTATCGCAGAGCAGCAAGGAGGACTCAGAAAGCAAGCATTTAGCTTTAACAACCTCTACATCAGACAGAGGAGAAGAGACCTGGACACAGGAATAAGAGGAATCAGCCTCTAGGAACCTCTGTTACCAATAAGACCAATCATTATCAAAAATAAAACTCTCCTAGAAAGCCCTCAGTATATTCAAATCTTATTAGTAACCAACAAGTTCTTATGTGACCCCAGAATGCTGGGGTCATTGAAGCCTTTATGTCACTAAAGATGTGGGTCTCCTTACAGCTCCCAGCCAGGACCTGTTTCTGTTTCTTTTGTCTTTTCTGGTTCTGGGAACCAATGCATGCGAGGCAAACAATGAAACCACTGCACTACACACGCCTTCAGCCCTTCTCTCTGACACACAGCCTCTAACTTGCAGCCCCCAGGAGCCATAGGGCTGGAGCCCCCGCTGCCTGCTCAGGCCCTGCCCACTCCCGGGTCCCTGGTGAGCCCTATACACGCTAGAGTGTGAGTAGTGCCACTGGGCCCTCCTCACCCAATGCCAGAGCGCCGCAGTTTAGACACATACTGGGTCTCTACCTCTGGTTCCTGGTCCACAGCTCCTAACACCCTGGGATTCAGGGCTGGAAGGAGTGTCCTTTGCATGCTGCTGAGCTGTGGTGCTGCTGCTCTCCCTCAGTAGCTTCAGGATGGGCACTCCTCACCTCAGAATGACCAGGACAGAGTTAGAGGGCCAGGCCTTTCGGTGCCACCCCCAGTCTCTGGGGAGGGAGCAGGCCAAGTTGGTGAAGTTGGTCGCCAAGAGCCAGTGGTGTAATCACATGGGTGTCTACATAACAAAGCTTTCGCAGAAACCACCGGTACAGTCTTGGTGGAGTAGTGGCTTGCTGGATAGTGACCAATCCAAGGGCCCAACACCAGGGGACTCAACCCACCAGCCAGAAGTGCCTGCAGAAAGCTCCCACCCCCTTCCCAGCTGCGCTAAGCATCTGCCTGAAGGGACTGGGCACCTGAATCTGTGTATCTTCATGCATAAACCAGCAACGTAAGTAAACATTTTCCTTGGCTCTGGGGCCAGTGTAGCAAGTGAACTAAAGCCACGGAGGGAATTGAAGAAACCCTAATTTATAGGGAGTGGCTTAGTGGCACAGAAAGACAACCTGAGCTTCTGACTGCTATGTGAGAAAGGCAGGCTTGTGGCCCTGAGCCTGCAACCAGCCAGGCTCCCTCAGCCCAAGAGACAGTGTGGATATTAAACCGAATAAGAGTGTTAGAACTGCATGGAGTGTGGGAAAAATACCCCATATACCTGCTGTCAGAGCCCCATCCTGGTCTCTCCTGCCCTGTCCCTGGTAGATGCTACAGAGGGCCTCAAGGACTGGTGTGAGTCTCTCAGGAGTCCCTATGCAGTGGGATCGAGCACCCATGGGGGAAATTGGCTTGAAGGAAAAGACTCGGGCATATAAACCAATTACAGATTTGCCACTCTCAGCACCTGAAATAAAATGACAAAATCAGCATGGCCTACAGTTTTAATTATCATCAAGAATGCACAAAAAAAAAAAAAAAAAAAAAAAAAAAAAGATAGATGCTGGAGAGGATTCAGGAAAAATGAAGAAATCCACAGACACCATGATGTTGAGCAACATCCTCAGAAGCTGCCAGCAGACTCTAGCAGTGAAGCTTGCAGGGTGGCTGGGGTGGGGAGGCTCCCTAGAGAGAGTGAAGAGGTAGCACCACAGGAGGGCGAGTAGGATTCAGTCCAAAACAGGGGGAGGAAATTGGATGCTATGACAGGCAAGCCTGCCAGCAGAGCGCCTGGATTCACACTCTGAGCGACAGAGGGGGTGCCAACCTGGGGAACCACGGGCAGGAGCGAAGGGGGGGTGATGTGCTGGTGAAAAGACAGGGCTCGGATTCCGGAGGGCCTGGAGACCAGAGGAGGGAAAGGGTGGCCAACATTAAGGAAAATGTGAATGTTCATCCAAGCTGGTAAGTGAGGCAGGGAACTCTTTGATCACAAACCGGATCTGCCTATGTGGCTATCTTCAAATCAGTTTGCTGCCTGTCATCTAGAGGGCCAGTTCCTAAAGAGTGGTGCATGCATGTAATCCCAGCACTCTGGAAGGCTGAGACAGGAGGATCACAGGAACATGCCTCAAAATAAAACACAAGGAGAAAGGCTGGGATGTAGCCCAGTGCAAGGCCCTGTGTTCAGTCCCCAGTAGGAGTGGGGGCCACAGCCAAGGGCAGGTGCCAGCAAGGCCCGCTTTCCACTTCTGCCTTGCCCCAAATTCTCTTGAAGGCAATGACACAGGCTGTGTATATAACAGATTTCTTTGACATTTTAGAGGAAATGGAAAATGTGGAGAAATTAAAATGTGGGGAGGAGAGAACCCTGTCACTTCATGTTAAATGAATTATGCCAGAATCTCAGGCAGAAGAAAAGTGCTCCCTCCCCAGATCCATTGCCTCCGCCTCCCTCCCCTGCTCAGGTTTTGACCTCTGTCCCTGAGGATGCCTCTTTCCCTGCTTCAGAGTGCGTCCGAACCCCACAGCATGGCTATGCAGGACACAGCACACCCCCAAGCAATACAGTGATGGGGGCTCAGTACTGGTGCAGTCAGTGCTGCTGGGACCCACCGGGAAAGACAGAGTCCCTTCACCCCAAACAGCAGGAGTGTGCAAGACCCGTGCTCCTGTGTGGGTGGTGTGAGGTGTGTGGTAACTGCTGCCCTTTCCCTGCTGTCTACTGATCTGCTGCTTCTCCCTGTGGTCTGGGGCCGCTCCAGGGGGTATCCGAGTCAGGTGTGGGCCCACCCCCACTCCACTGCAGCTACACAAGGCCCTGAAGAAGCTGTGACCTTGAGGTTTGCTTAACCTTGGGCCAAATCAAATTCCAAGACACAGCTCTCTCCCCTGCTGCTCTCAGTAATAGGAAGAGATCATCACGGAGATTTATTTTCTTCCTGTCAACAGCATAGACCTCGCTGTCTAGGTGTTTTCATTTTCCAGTGCTGACAACCTGGCGGCCTCTTGCAAGCCTGGTGCTCCGTCTGTGCATCTCTTTTCAGGACAAAGTCTGAGCCCCCCTAAAAGGAGCCCATTGCCTTGTCAAACGCTTTCCTACCCAAATAGACACATGAAACCAGAAAAGCAGCAACCCACTTACCCCCTCCTATTTGTTCTTGTGCAAAGTCCCGGAGGTGAACAAATTTGAAAGGCATCTCTGGTTACCCTCACAGTGGCCAAGTGGTGGTTCCTGGGGACTGCTGTCCCCAGGATGTCCAGGCATTGACACTCATTCCTGTAAATGTCTTTGCCTCTGGGCCAGACCTGCCCCCCAGAAAGGGTGCTCTCTGTCCCACTGCCAGTTAAGTGGAACACTGGATGCAGCAGCAAACTCCAGCTAGCTGTGCATCAGAGGGGTTTGCCTCACCCCACCTGTTTGTGTGGTGCGAGGTGGCAGCGGACCCTATTATTCAGCCCACACTGTTTACCTCTCTACCCAGCCAGTGCTCAGGCTGGCAGATGGGAAAAAGCTCTTCAAGGTTCTATTTCTGTTTTTCAACATTTACAGAAACACTGTGTAACCATTTCTTTATAATGATTGGTTAAGAACCAAGTTATTTTCATTGCCAGTGTCATACACAGAGAAGTGCTAGACCACGTCGTTCATATCTACAGTGGCTGACAATAATTCTTCCATGCCAGGAAGAGGTTATTGATGTTTAGAAGGTTGCCTTTTCTGGCTTTTCTTCCTCCTCTTTTCCTCCCCTCTAACCTCATCAATCTCCAAAGAAAATTCTTGTTGAGGGGCAGGAAAGATGTAGTTCAGGAGCTCTTGCCTAGGACGAGCGAGGCTCTGGGATCCATCCCTAGCATCACACATGCGCACATACACATGCATGTACAGGGTCATTGCTTAGAGTAACAAGAAGAGACTGATCTTTAAACTAAAATTAAACTTGGCCCCTTAACAAAGCAAGGATTTGTCTCAAGTCCAAAGTAAGAAAGTGCCTCAGCACTCTGGGAGGTTGACACAGGAGGATCACAAGTTCAAGCCCAGCCTGGGCACTTTAGTGACTCAGTGAGACCATGTCTTAAATGGAAAATAAAATTTTAAAAGGCCTGGGGATATTGCTCAATGCAAAGGTCCTGGGTTCGATGCTCAGTGTAATCAATAGAAAACAATACCTAATGGATTAACATTGGCTTCTGAGACAGATTTTTTTTTTTTTTTTTTTTTTTTTTTTTTTTTTTTGTCTTTTTGAGACAGGGTCTCACTATGCAGTTCAGGCTGGCCTTAAGCTCACTTGTAGCTCAGGCTGGTCTTGAACTCGCAACAATCCTCCTGCCTCAGCCTCCCCAGTGCTGGGATTACAGGCATGCGCCACCACGCCCGGCTCTGAGACAGATTTTTGCAGGCACTTGAGTGGAGGAAAAGGAAAGAGAAGTCACTGGCTTGGGTAGAGCAGCACTGGCTTTGAACAAGCTTGCTTAAGAAGCAATGCACCCCTGAGAGAGGCTACCCAGGGCATCCTCCCCCTCACTTTGGAGGAGCAGGTGAGTGGGAAGGAGGAAAGAGGAAAGCCACAGGGGGTGGCGGGGTAACCAGTGCTGCTCTAAGCTCCAGCAGCACTGGTGGTTCCTGCCACTATTCTGGGCTGTGGGCATCACAGCCACCCGGTCTCCTAATGAATCAATCTCTGGAGTGGGAGGGAGGCTATTCTGGGAACCCTGCAGACGTGGCCATCTCTCTTCATTTCCTGGCAACGAGAGAATGGGGTGACAGCAGCGTTCCTCGAGAGCCATTGTGAAAATCTTCTTTGGAGTTCACCATGCTGGCTGATACAAATCTGCCAGGGATGCACACCAGAGGACTCCTCGTCCACGAAGGGCTTAGGCAGTCAGGGGCAGGGAGATGGAAGTAGAAAGGTGGTTGCTAGGGAGCGGGGAGTCAGGGACCTGGAGCTACTGTTGAAGGGGAGCAGAGTTTCATTTTTGGTGAATGAAAAAAACCTGGACGTAGATAGAGGTGGCGGCTGCACAGCAACTGAGGTGTTCTTAGTATCTCTGGCTGTGCATTTAAAAATGGTTAGAATAGTCACTTTTAGCCGACCACAGTGGCATACCCCAGTAACCCAGCCACTTAGGAGGCCAAGGGAGGAGGATCTCAACTTTAAACTCAGCCCAGGCAACTTAGCTATCTAGTAAGGAGACCCTGCTTCAAATAAACAAACAAATAAATAAATGGCTAGAGATATAGCTCACTAAGTCCAGTATTATAAAAAAGGGCCAGTTTTATGATACATATATTTTGTCATAGTATATTAAAACAAGAAACTAACACCTTAGTTGCTTGTTTTAATATATTATGACAAAATATAACTAAATAAAACAAACTAAACATTCACCTACATACAGCATTTGCTAATAGTATTGAGTCTGAAACCCAAACACCGACACAAGCCAGGCAAGTGGTGTCAATGAATGAATGAGCCCAGGAACTGGAACAGGTTACAGGAAGAGGCAGCACGGCATAGCCCAACCCTACCCTGCCCTGTGGGAAGCAAACACTCTGGACACTTATGTGAAATTATAAATATGAATTCTCTGCATTGGAAAAGAATCCAAACTTTTTTTTTTTTTTCAAAGAAAGAAATTGTGGGCCGGCAAAACACCTCTAGCTTGGAAGCTATTCTCAGGGCCCTAGTTCTCCCGCCTACCTTTCTTATCTTCTTCTTCTGCCTCCCTCCCACCTCACGTGTTAGCCCAGGAACAGATAAAGACAGATGCCACAGTTATCGGCATGGCGTGTGTTTGTGGCAGTGCAAACAGAACACACCAGAAGAACCAGGCAGGGGCAAAGGTGTCAACACGGATTTGTCCTGACAGAACCCCTCAAGGATCTGAGGCACTTCTGGGCATTTTTATCCCACTCACTTTAATTCACGTTCCCATAAAGAATTCTACTAATATTGATCGACTGATTTTGGCATCATTGTGGTTCGCTCTCAAAACCTTTGCCCTGAGCTGCATTTCTAATGCTTTCTAATTTTTTTCTTTTCTTTTTTTTTTTTTAAATCTTAAGACTGAGTCTAGCTAAGTCTCTAAGTTGCTCAGGCTGGGCTCAAATTTGCAATCCTCCTGCCCCAGTTTCATAGCATTTTGGAACTATGCACCAGAGTGTTTTCTTACAGAGACCTAGTGAAGCTGTCTCCATTACACTTCATGCCTTTGATCTTTTGATTTCTGGTTTGAAATCCATCAACTTCCTCTCTGTATACAGTATACAGTGTCCGCCCCCACTGCCATCATCTGAAGCCAGGTGAGCCCGTGTAACCTTTCTTGATTTTTGACAGGTGTGGAAAATACATCTCAGTGAGTGAGGCCTGGGGTAAAGGGATTCGGCTTTATCTGAGTGGCAGCAGCTATGCAGATTCTAGAGGTTGCCTGCACCTAGCCTTGCGCTGTGAGCTGGCAAGAGAACACAGGCAGCTGCCCGCACCTGCTAGTGGCTTACTTCAAAGGCAGGACATTGCTGGCAAAAGTAGGCCAGATGGAGAGGTGCAGGGAAATATCGCTCACCATCTGTCTACTTATACCAGACCCAGGAGCAGAAAGACGAAGCCTGGCCGCTTTCCTGAGGGACAGCACTGTGAGGAGCCATGGGTGCAGCTCCTTGGGGCTGTACTTTGCTTTCCAGAAGCAGGCTTGCACTCTGAGTCAGCAAGCCCTGCAGCGACGGGGAGGTCTTGGCCCAGGGTGGCAGTCTTCCCATCTGACCACAATGTGGCCCAGCATGACCTTTTGCCAACGATGGCTCATCAAGCTGGCAGCTTTTTAGATGACTGCAGTTTGCTCTTTGAAAGTTGTAGCAGTTTTCCCCTGAGTACCATTCTGTTGAAACTGATGGTGGCGGGGAAGGGGGAGGTAGCTACTGTGTGCCAGGCCTGGTGCCTGGAGCTGGGGTGTGATGGCAAGAAGGCTCCTGCTTGCTCAAGAGGCTCATGAAGTAGTAGGGGCAGCAGAGGAACTCGGGGCATATAATCCGACCAAAGTATTTGAGTGGATGTGCCCTGCCCAAACCCCTTCCCCAGGTTCTATGCTCCCCACAGCTGTGTGGGTGGCTGCAGATACCTCCAGGTGCTCCTCTCCTGAGAGCCGCCCTCAGTGGGTAGACACTGTGATGGGTCGCAAAGGTCGGCTGGGCGTCATGGCGTGGAGTCGGTGTGGCGTGGGGTTCCAGGGCCAATGAAGAGGAGCCACTCCCAGACTGACTTCTGTCCTCTCCTGGTTGGGAATGTTACACATCACCTCTCTTAGCCAGTTGGACCCAGCTCTGAGCAGCTGGAAGGCGGAGGCTGATACCAAAAAATGAGAGGGCCACAGCTTGGTACCTAGCTGTGGAGAGGATAGTTCTGCAATGTTACTGATGCTCACCAGGGCCCACCTACCCTTGGCCATAAGACAAGTCCCAGACCTCACCAGGGACCACCCGTTCCACTGGGCTCCGTCCCCCTCCAGCTCACAGCTTTTCTGAAGAGCATAACTGTAAAGCCCTTGTCTCAGACCCTGCTTCTAGGGTACCCAAACTCTGACAGCGTTATGGTGGGGCAATATTGGGCAGAAATCTTGCTGCTATGTAGTTATACGCTTCCTTGCCTTTTTAAACAAAAGATCTCAAATATAATTTTGTGTAGTTTTGAACCATGTCTCCTTTAATTTCCTCCCTGGTTACTTGAGGACACTGAGCTAGCTGATCTCCTTACCAACTCTTCCACAGCTCTGATTTTATAACCACAAGCATCACTTGGGAGTGGGACAGAGCGGCAAACACTTCAGTTCAAATTCTGAGCCCACCTCCAACACCTGAGGGTCCTTGCAAACTACCTGTTTTGTTGATCTGCAGTTCTTTCATCTGTAGAGAAGTAACATTCACCTCCTAGGGTTGTCATTAAGCACTGGGTGAAATCACTTAGACTGGGCATAGAATAGAACAGGGCTACCTTGAGGGGGACCATCAGGGCCTGCAAGACAGCTTGCTCCTACACTGGGGTCCCCTACCACTGTATCTTCTTCTTCTTCTTCTTTTTTGGAATGCAAGAACTTTATTGAAGTGCAATGGAACTTGTTGAAAGCTTAAAAGATAGGGGAAGCACAAACACCTCCCCTCAGACGGAGCACCAGGTGCAGGGTGGATTCCTTCTGGACGTTGTAGTCGGACAGAGTGTGCCCATCTTCCACCTGCTTGCCAGCGAAGATCAGCCTCTGCTGATCAGGGGGGATACCCTCCTTACCTTGGATCTTGGCCTTCACTGTACCTTCTGAGTTGGTGGTGCCTTAGGTGTCTCTTCCTCTGATTTCAGGTTCTCCACTGTTCTGGACACTTCTATCCAGCATCTAAATTTTCTGCTTTTAGTTGGGGAATGCCTCTAGCTGGGCTCACTAGGACCAACTGGGCTTTATTATTATTTTTACTCATTCTCCTGGCCCAGTCTACTTGGCACACAACAGTGCTGCAGTGTCGCTGTCTCCTGGATTGTGGACTCTTAGTGGCACAAGGCCAATGTCCTAACTGTTCTTGAACACCCATCCCAGTGCCAACGTGCAGCCGTTGGCACACACTAGTTGGGACCCACTTTTGGTATGTGCTTTCAAGATGGATTGAACATGAGATTTAAGTAAAAAGGCTCAAAATGAGAGCCAAATGTCTGTTGTAGCAATCCAAAGTCCATAGATCATATTTCTGGATGATTAAGGTTTTTGGAAAAGTAATTTTTAAGATAAAAATTAGGGAGTAAAATATACGGATCATGACAAGAGGAAGGTGGTGGTTACCTTTCAGTTATGTTAAATATGAGAACTAAAACTCAGATGTTAAAATTCAGCTTTTCTTCTTCATGATGTCCCCGGCAGCAAAGAATCCGCATAGCATGAGCTTTGCCAACAATAGAGGACCTCAAAGGAAAAGTCACGTGGGTGTTTGTGTCTGCAGCTCCTAGTTACATGCCTGTCATTGTCCTTTGATGTTTTTCTTGTCTGCTTCCTGCAAGGACATAGGTTTTCTTGGCCTGTCTTGTCACCCCTGGCTCTCAGAGGCCAGACCGGAGCCAGAGGAGAGAGCTGAGGAAGCTTAATTAGCCGTCTTTGGTGCTCTGTCCACCAGGCTAAGCTGAGAGAAGAGCCGGTCCCTTGGAGATCAAATTCCAGAAACTGCTGCCGGGGTACATTTTGTTCACACAACAATTAAAGTAGTTAAACAACTGCCTGAGTCGGTATTGCTGGCAGGGAGCCTGGGCTGGGCTTATCTATCCAATAGGAGCTACCACAAAGCCCCCGGCCTGAGAAGGGATATTTTCTTTATCTTAAAGGCCCAGCACCTTGTGAGAGAGTCTGATCTGGCCAAAGGCAAGTGGAGAGCAGGATGCCTCCTTGCAGCCCTTCTGGGTTGGATGAATAATCACACTGAACTCAGTGGCTCTCTGGCCGTCCATGAGCGTCCGCCAGCCCTGGACCACGCTGCACCCTGGACCAATGGCATCAGCATCTCTGGGGGAGGGATGTGGCCACCACTGTGTGGGCCAGGTGGCAAATGAATCACCGTGGTGAATAACGCTTTAAAGAAACTTAAAAGATTTCACATGACAGAGCGCGAAGGAGAGGAGAGACCATGCCTTTTAAGATCCTTTCTCACTGGCGATCAGACCTAGAGCTGCTGAGGCCAGTCATGCTATCTGACAGCAGATGTGGGGAGCTCAAGCTCTGGGGCACCACTTGCAACCGCTGTGACTTGGAAAATGATTCTGGGCTTTCATTTTCCCATCTATAAATTAGAGATTTAGGGGCCAAGGAGATGGCTCAGTAGAATAAGCGCTTCCCTGGCAAGCACAAGGGTCTGAGTTCAATCCCCAGTTCTGCCAAAATAAATAAATAAATATATAAAATAGAGATTAAGATGTTTTCCTTTCATGGGTTTTTTTTTTTTTTTTTTTTTTTTTTTTTTTTTTTTTTTTTTTTTTTTTTTTTTTTTTTTTTTTTTTTTTTTTTTTTTTTTTTTTTTTGGTGGAACCAGGAATTGAACTCAGGTCCTTGAGCTTGCTAGGGAAGCGCTTATTCTACTGAGCCATCTTCCCAGCCCCATGGGTTTTGTGAAGTGGATAATATACAAGAAACTATCTCATATGGAATATATTCAAACAGTAATATTAATAAGCAGCAATTAGTAGCTCATTAATAGTAGCTATTATTAACGCACACAGTGATTTGTAACCAGACTCACACCCATTTCTTATAAGCTGTTCCTCTTGTAAGCTCACAGTAGGAATAAGAGAAAAAATGGAAACTGTAGAAGTTGCCATTCTAGATGATTTCTGGGCTGGGGTACAGCACTTGCTTAGCATGTGCAAAGCCCTGGGTTTGATCTCCAGAACTGAAAAAAAGTTCTTTATTTTCTTCTGTTTTTTTTTTTTTTTTTTTTTTTTTTTTTATGCCAGTGTCCAATCAGAATAGTTAACAAAAGGGCCGGCCAACAGCTCAGCAGACTAAAGCACCTGCTCAGGCAGGTGCAGGGACTGGGGTTCTATTCCCAGCATGTGACATGAGCCTGTAATCCCAGTGCTTGGGGAGCTGAAAACCAGAGGATCACTATGAGTCAGATCTGTGTAGACCCTGTACTAAATACATAAAAAAAAAGATTTATGTTTTGTTTTTGGTGCCAAGGAACGAACTCAGGGCTTCCAGCTTGCTAGCAAGCATTCTACCACTGAGCCAAATCCCCAGCCCCGAAAAAAAAGAAAAAGAATCATCAAGGAGTCCTTTCATTCATATGTTCACAAGCAATCACACTCTCACAGCGAAATTTGTTGTTTACATACATAATGCGTTTAATTCTCAGTTCATTTTATTTATTTATTTATTTTTGGGTTGGTACCAAGGATTGAACTCAGGACCCTGTGCTTGCCAGGCAAGTGCTTATTCTATTGAACTATCTCCCCAGTTCTCAGTTCATTTTAAATGACAAAAATAAACATCTGCATTTTTGACTGTTCTGGTCTTAATTGTGCAGACCTTCAATTAATCCCTGCCTGAGATACCTTCCTGGACTTCTAGGCAAGGATGTGCAGTTAATATAAAAATACCTGGTACTAAGTGTGGCTTCAAAACCTTTAACTAAAGTTAGTTTAACTCTGGGGGACTTCCAGTTTGTGGCTATAATTTTAAGCCTTGCGCTTGGAAAATTGAAAGGAGCCTTTCCTGGTTTTGAAATGTGGTGAGGAATTGCACAATTGTACTTCTAAATGTGTGCAGCCCAGGAAGTCTGCATAAGGAAGTTCGTGGAGCAGGGGTGCTAGAATGAAGAAGGAGGGGTGCAGCTTGGTAGCAGAGCACTTGCCTAATGCACATCACAGGCCCGGGTTCAAGCCCCAGCAGCCACTTCACAACATAGAACGAAGGATGTGAAGTGAGCACACACAAGACGGGTCCTCATCCCCCTCGTCAGTGCACATGACCTCAGCTCAGAGCTTGGACTATGCCTAGAATTGTGCTAAGTACTGCAAGCATTATTTTATTTCACCCCCTCAGGGATCCTGTGAAGCTATAATAATAATCCCCAATACTATAATAATAATAATCGTCAGTGTTATAATAGTCCTTGTTTGACAGAGGAGAAAACTTAGGCTCAGCAGGTTATTTCATTCTAGGTCAAGCAAATAATGGAGATTTGAACCCCTATTTATCTGGAGCTAAAGCTTTTGGCCTTTTAAAAATATTTATTGCTTTATTTTGGTAGCACAAAGGATGAAACCCAGGGGGTCTCTACCACAAAGACACATCATAGCTTTTTTATTTTTTATTTTGAGGCTGGGTCTCACTACGTGGCCCAGTGAGATTTGAAAAATTTGTCATTTTCCTGCTTCAGCCTCCCACATACTGGAATTACGGGCATGTATTATTACACCTGGTTCATTTATTTATTTTTAAGAGATGGCTCCTTGTCTACATGCCCAGGCTGTTCTCAGACTCTTGGGCTTAAGCAGTCTTCTGCCTCAGCTTCCCGAGTAGCTGATATTGTACGTGCACACCACCACAGCTGGCTTTTTTTTTTTTTCTTCTTCTTCTTCTTCTTCTTCTTGGCAATACTGAGCTGCATTCCCAGCATCTCATATCTTATTTTTTATCTTATTTATTTTTTTCTTACATTTTAATATAGGATTTTGCTAAGTTGTCTAGGTTAGGCTTGAGAACTTGCAATCATCCTGCCTTAGCATCTCAAAGTGCTAAGATTACAGGTAAATACCAACATACTTGGCTTTATTCTCTTTATTTTTTGGGGGGGCAGAACCAGGCGTTAAACTCAGGCCCTTGTGCTTTCCAGGGAAGTGCTTATTCCACTGAGCCATCTCCCTGGCCCTGGCTTTATTCTTAAAAAAAAAAAAAACACTTTTGTTGAGATATAATTTATATCCCATACAATTCAATTGAAAGTTTATAAATTAGTGGATTTTACAAGGCAGAGCTGTACAACCCTCTTGAATTGATTTTAAAACTACCATCACCACCAAAGCCCAATCAACTGAGGAGTGGCTAACTAACAAGTGACACCTGTACACAGTGGGATTACCAGGCAGTACAGAAATGAAGTTTTGATAGAGTGTGAAAGTTCACAATGCTAGCCGGGCGTGGTGGCGCATGCCTGTAATCCCAGCACTCAGGAGGCTGAGGCAGGAGGATTGTTATAAGTTCGAGACTAGCCTGAGTTACAAAGTGAGCTTAAGGCCAGCCTGAACTGCATAGTGAGACCCTGTCTCAAAAAGACAAAAAAAAAAAAAAAAAAGAAAGTTCACAATGCAAGTAAACCCCTTGAACTCAGACCAAAATCAGAGCCTGGCAGTTCTAAGAGGAGGCCTCATGCCCATGTACCTTTCCAAGGACTTCTAGAGGCCTATAAGAGGTACATACCTATAATTCCTGCATGCGGGGAGGCTGAAGCAGGAGGATCGCAAGTTCCAGCTCAGCCTGACTTAATGACTTAGCAAGATCCTGTCTCAAAAATGGAAAAGGGTGTCGCGGGCACCATGTCCGGCCATGAAGGTGGCAAGAAGAAGCCCCTGAAGCAGCCCAAGAAACAGGCCAAGGAGATGGAAGAGGAAGATACAGTGTTCAAACAGAAGCAAAAGGAAGAGCAAAAAAACTTGAGGAGCTAAAAACGAAGGCCGCGGGAAAGGGCCCCTGGCCACAGGCGGAATCAAGAAATCTGGCAAAAAATAAACTGTACCTTGTGTGTACGATGATGGTGACCCAGGATTCCATTCCTACTCAGATATCTGGATGCCCTGCCATAACATCTCTTGACACCTATAACTACAATGAAGGGTGTTCTTGGAGCCTGTTGTACATGTAAGAATAAAATTTTATAAAAAAAAGAAAAAAAAATGGAAAAGGGTGATGGTTGTAGCACAGTGCAGAGGCTCTGGATTCAATCCCTAATTTTTTTGGGGGTGGGGGGACTAACACCAAACAAGGTGCTCTTGACAGAACACTTGCCCATCGAGGCATCTCTCAATGAGCTGACGCCAACACTGCCCCAGGCCTCTAGGACCAAGGGACCTGTCTCCAAGTGACTTATGCAAATTTCCCCCTTTTGCTTTTAAACACACTTCCTCGCTTCCTGTTCCTCAGATACCTGCGGGGGGACTGGCAAGTGCCTTTCCACTGCGATGCTGTCAGTCTCAAATACAATTCTCAGGAGCATTTCTCTCTGATCATTATTTAGTTTGACACATGCTCTGACATATCTTCTTTTATTTTGGTGCTTCTGCTCTTCATATCATATCTAAGAAACCCCTGCCTAATCCAAGGTCATGGAGGTTTAAGCGTATCTTCTTCTAAGCATTTTAAAGTTTTAGAACTTACACTTAGGTTTTTGATGTATTTTCTCTTCACTGCAATGCTCTAGTGCTTTGTGAACAAAGGCACAAATACTTCCTCGAGTCATGGAATAGGGAGAACATGAAACGCCCATGTAGCTGAAATTTTGGGTCATTGCTGGGTAGTAATGGTGTATGTTTCTTCTCTTCCAGCTCTCCTTGTAATGAAGAATGAAATCACTCGATCATGCCTGGACATATTTTGAAGCTTTGGTTTGTATGAGTGCTGTACAGCCCCCTTGTCTCTGGCCCTAATTTGGGTTTTCAACTCTCCATCCGTAGGCTATTTTGATAATTTTCTAAGTAGACCAAATTCTTCTCTCTTAGCCACCCCTTCCCCATGGAAATCAACTTGCTTGTTAGTTCATTAGGGTCTGAACTTTGCAAGGGCAGAGACTATGCCTTTGACTCTCACCCAAAGCCTACAGAGCTGGCACAGTGTCCGTCCCTCAGCAAGTAATCTGCACATTTTTGTGGCGAAGAAGACTGCATTCTCTGGATCGCTAAACTCTGCCCCTCGCCCAGAGCCACTTCCCAGTCTGCTGCCAGATCAATCTTTTAAGCACTGCTCCAGTCATTTCCTACCCCAATCGAAAACCTTCAAGGACTCCCCTTGCCTTCCAAGAAGCCTGGGTCTTCCCCTGCCATTGGAGTAAAGCCTGGCTCTGGCTCTTCTGGTCTCCATCACCCAAACGTTCAACAGTCACAAGGCATTCTGGGGTGGGACAGGCCTGGCACGAGATCTCAGCATTGCTGTTTCTTTACCTGCTTGATACAGACTCATGAGTGGCTTACATCCCCTAAACCTTAGTTTCCTCAATTCTAAGATGGGGGTGTTCCTGCTTGCTTTTCAGAGAGGTTCTTACAGAGTTTACAAATAACACATTTGTGCACCTGAAATATTCTAGGACCTGACAGGTGAGAGCAGTTCTTTCCTCTTGGCAGAGCTGCCATACTGAATCAATAAAAATACAGAAAACTCTCTGAACTCTGAGTTTCCATCAACCAAGTTTCAGTAGAGCCTAAGCATTCCAATTTAATGGGGCATCCTTTATTTCCTGAGCCACGCCATGCTCAGCCCCGCCGACGTCACACCTCAGTCTTCTCAGTTGGGGATCTATAGTCAGCTTGAGGCACCCTCTGCTCTGCCTTGTAAAGGCTGACACCTGCTTGAAGGCCAAGCTCAGAGACCACCTCTCTAGCAAGGTCTTTTCTACCATCCTCAGATGGATGCAATTGCTTCTTGTCTCCCTCTGCAAATGCGAAGAGCAGCTCAACTGTGTGCCACTTAACCCTTATTTCTTGGCACTCTCAAGAGGTGTGCCCTGTGTCTTAGCTGCCCTTGAGGCAGGAAGCTTCCTTGTGGCCCAGGCTGTATCTCAAATACCACCTCACGTTTGTACTCAGGAGGTGCCCATTAGCTGTTTGTAAGATGAATGAGTGACTTCAACTGCTCTAGGTCAGAGCTACTTTCTAGTCTCATTGTCAGATGGGATTTTTTTCCCCTAAAGCCCTGTCAAGGGTGGCACATGGGTATCATGGACAAATTATGGTTTTTCTTTTTTTTTTTCTTCAGAACCGAGGATTGAACTCATGCCCTTGCGCTTGCCAGTAAAAATATTTCATTAGTGTACGTTTACTATGCATAATGAAAATATTCATTGAGAGGAATTGGTCCATTTAGATATCTCATACACTATATGGCTTTCAAGAGAGTTAATTTGAGATCCTCCAAATACAGGAGAAAGGGAGGAAACAATCACCTTTTCCATCTCTAGATAAGGAAATAAAGAGTTTATTTTAAAAAGGAAATAAAAAAACCCAAAAGATTCAACCTGGACGACTGCTGGTTATGAAATCAAATAATTACTACAGCTTTAAATGAAAACATCTCCACGTGACCCGACTTGGCTTTCCTTGCATACACAGCAGACGGATGTATTTCAGCATCTGTTTGAGTAGGTTTGTACTGAAAAGCAGAAAAATGAAATCTCCCAGGCTCCATTTGCCAAGGGATTTGCTCTCTTCTTTGTATGTTCCAATTAATCCTACAGTGGCTGAGGACTGCCTGTTTGGCCTCTGGGTTTGAGTAAAAGAGAGAAATCTTTTCCAAAATAGCCAGTGAGATGGCGGGGCTCCCTGAGACAGGATTTGGGGGAGGACAAAGGAGCTGTGTGGGCATTTTGTGAAGGGCGTCTGGACTGGGTGTCCTGCCATTTGGAAGCGGTGCGCTGCTCCTGCCCTTCGCACACCTCCTGGTAATCCTCTATTGATCGAGCTGGGCCTCCTTCCTGCCCCTTATGCTGTCCCTCCCTGCAGCACTCTCTGAAGTTCAGCCCCTCTTTCACTGCTCTAATTCAGCTGCTTCTAATTGGATGCTCTTCCTGGCTAATGGCTTCTGCCCAACTGCAGAGCTGACATTTACTTACTTGATTTTCACCCCTCCCTCTGCTCTCTGGCCTCCTTTGTGAGCAGAGCTTAAATTAGGCAGGATTTCAGAGCCAGCCTCTTTTTATATTTCAGCTGGGGCCCCTTGATTTTTGGGTGGAGAAGGGGTGGCTGCATAGAGAGGAGCCCTGGCAACACGCTAGGCTGCTCAGTCCTGACCCTGCCAGCGTGGCGACTTATCTGTGTCCCAGAACCCCAGCTCGCCCCAGCCCTTCTTCCTTTGTTGGCATTTTAGCCTGGCCCCTAGACTGCTAATTTCAGCTAAAACTAACTTTGCCCCTGAATACTGGCAAAAACTGCTACAGGAATTGGTGCTTGGGCCGGGGAGATAGCTTGTCAGTCTAAGCGCCTATCTAGCAAGAGCAAGGATCTGGGTTTGATCGCTAGTACACATGCCCTGCCAGCCTTGGAAGCACCATGGTGGCCCCAAAGTGGGAATGGTGGCATTTGCCTGTAATCCCAGTGCTGGGGAGGTGGAGACGGGGTCACTGTGAGGCTGAGCTGCATAGCAGCACCCTGTACCAAATAAGCAAGTAAATAAAAGATTTAAAAATAATAATAATAAGAGACATATGCTATAATAATGTCTGTAAGTATAACATCATGTATGCACCTTCTGTGATACCAAAACATTATGAAAACAGTTTGCAATGTATTAATGTATCAAATCCATCTTCTCAAGGTATCTTTAGAAAATAATACTAATAATAAAATGTTAAAGAGTTGGTGCTCAATGTCATGACTGCAAAGGGCCTGGGCTGAGCTTTAGACATCGTCTCCAGGATCTCATTCTTTCATACTCGAGACTATGATGTAGGGCTGCAGAGATCTCGCAGCTGAGTTGTCATAATCTCAGCTCACCCTCGTCCCTTTCTTGTCCCTAGACAGGAAGGTCTTTGGAAAGATGGGGGAGGTCATCTCCAAACAGTGTCACCTTTGCAACAACATCATCTTTGCATTTGCCTCTTATTCTTGCAACCCCAAATGAAACAGAAAGGACCCGGTTCCCTCACCACCTCTTTCTTAGAATGGGTAATCCCCAAGTGAGTTTAGCATCATTCTCACATATGGTTTATGGAATTCGCTGTTGATTGGCGTCACTCTGTAGAACAAACAGACCCACAGCAAGCATCCCCTTGGTTTGGGTCACTGGGCAGAATGTCTCTAATCTCCAGTGTCACCCAAGCAGCCGCCCCTCGGGCAAGCTGTTAGCTTGTGATCTGTCTGTCCCTAGGGATCACTTTTACTTGCTTTTTAATTATATCCCACTTTGTACCTCTTGCACGCGCACACACACACACACACACACACACACACACATCTTTAATTGGGCTGCAGCAATCTCTTCCAGTCATTTCTAACGTGGCCCACAGTACATCTTTGAC
The DNA here is from genome assembly GCA_004027165.1 of Ctenomys sociabilis. Classification (NCBI taxonomy): domain Eukaryota; kingdom Metazoa; phylum Chordata; class Mammalia; order Rodentia; family Ctenomyidae; genus Ctenomys; species Ctenomys sociabilis. The sequence goes on along the minus strand of PVKA01004107.1, from coordinate 79,056 downwards.
TGTGCTGATAGACGGGTGTCACACTGGGCCAACTCCTTATTAAGAGTGACAGCCAATGCTCATCATGCCACCCTGCTCAGGGACCCACACACAGCTTATCAGGAAGCCTGAGAGACAGAGACAGTTGTGGTAGAGGCAGAGTGACAGTGGCCTCTGGAGCAGATGGAGGAAGCACACCGGCGAACAGTGCATTTCCTCAGACAGGGCTGTGGAATCAGGAGCTGAGTTCAGACAGGCAACGCAGTTACCCGGGTGCTGCCTTCGCTGCTGCTGAGAAACTGATGTTCAAGCCTCAGGAAACATCCAGAATATTGGATTCTCCATGGGGGCCCATTACTGATGACATCAATATGGCCTGTGTCAGGCCCTTCCTCCCTTTGCTGTCCCCTCTGTGCCGCCAGCATGTTCTCTCTTCCCTCTCTTCACAGGCAAAGGGCCAGGGAATAAGAGATGAGGGAATATTTCTTACATCGTACATACAGAGGCCTGGTTCACCTGGTTGTATAAACTGGCCAGCCAAATAGCTCAGCGGACTAAAGCACTTGCAAGCAGGTGCAGGGGCTGGGGGTTTGATCCCCAGGTCTGCCATGCTGGCCAAGCCCCTGGGGGCACTCTGAAACAGCAATTGAGACTGGGCATGGTGGCACACGCCTGTAAACCCAGCATTTGGGAGGCTGTAAACAGGCAGATCACCAAAAGTCCGATGTAGTAGTGGGAACCTGAACACCCTGTAGTCCCTTCCCTAAGATACAGAAAAAACCCCAACCTACTAGGGTATAGGAACGGGGCTTAGCTCAGTGGTAAAGTGCTTGCCTAGCATGTGCAGAACCCTGGCTTTGATCCCAGCACCACAAAAGTGTATGTATAATAAAAGGCCTGGTTTGATGATTCGGTGCCAGTGTCTACATCCTGTAGCCACTATCCTGTCAGGTATAACTGCATAATTAATCCTTATTCTACTTATTTATTATTTATTTATTTGGGGCAGAACTGGGGATTGAACTCAGGCCCTTGTGCTTGCCAGGGAAGCACTTATTCCACTGAGCCATCTCCCAGACCCCTATCCTTATATTTAATCCCCATGAGAAATTGGATTTACAGGCTCTATCTTACAGCTGAGCGTCAGATGAATTAGTGATGACAGCAATAAAAATGGTAAACACTCTGAACCAGGCACCTCTTTTAATTCTCTCCCCCACCACTCCAGTCTCATTTTACAGATGGAAAAAATTACCTAAAGGTACACAGCTAAATTGTGGTGAGATTTTTGGGGCTCAGTGGACGTTTTTTTGCCCAACAGTCACCTCTCTGCTGAGAACAAAAGTGTTTCTCTTGTTATAGTTTCTTTTGCTCCACGGAAAAGATTCTCCTAAATGGATTCAAAACTCCTAGAATAAAAGGCCTGGTTTGATGGAAAGGAGAAGCCCCACAGCTCACATGTGTCTCAGCCCTGGCCTGCTCCTTGGAACTGGGCACAGTCTGCTCTGAGCTCTGACACACAGGGTGGGCTTACCAAGTGACCGCCAGCTGCTACGGAATCACTGCTGTGTTCACCTAGGCATTCCTGCAAGCCGTCTCCCCAGGCAGAACAATGCAGTGGCTCAGAAAGGTTCATTTTGACCTGGCAAGGGACACTACCTTGTATAATAAGTGACGCTGCGCCAGTGGTGCCGAGCATCTCCTTACCAGTTGCTCGGCCTCTCTGAACCACTGATGCCCCATCTGCACACAGAAAGACAAAAATAAGGGGTGACTCTCGGCACCCAAATGCCAAAAGCTCAACCCATACTCTGCCTTTTACCTAGAGCCCCAAGGTGGAAGGGGGAACCTTGCTGTTGTTGTAGGGTTGAGGTGGCCACAGGCCCTCGGCCCAAGTGGCAGCCCCCCATTCAGGGTCCCTTTCTCTTCCTGTCGCTTGCCTGCATCTGCTAGACAGTCCAGCTCCCTAAATCCTTTTGCTGGTTAGTTTCCATAGCAGTTAGTCTGTGAGAGCGTCCGCCCCCTCACCCTCTCCTCCAGAGCAGGCCCTTGCTGAGGGAGGAGAGGTGCTCATCCGCATAGAAACACTGTGCTGGCTGCTCAAGGTCTCCTCGCGGGGTTGCAGCCTCTGGAGCTCAAGCCCCACCCCCACCCCCAGCTTCTGTGTGGTTTGGGGGAGGGCTGGCTGAGTGCCCTGCGCAGGGCCTGGCTGTCTCCCAGTTCATCAGCCCAGGCAGCTGCTGTGGATGAACCCATCGCAGAGGAATCCCCAGGGATTCCAAGATTCTTTGCCAACATCACCCAGAGGAGTGAGGCTCTGATCCTGATCCGGCACCTGCCAGAACCCCTCCAGGCCCCCCTCCTGGCTTTTATAGATGATCACTGGATGTCCTTTTTTCCCTGGTCAGGTAAGTTTTATTTCAATCCATCCATGCAAAGAGACATCTTGGCACATAGTGTCCCTGCTAGCGGGGACAGGGGCACTGGTAGTGTTGAGATGGGGGTGCCCACGGCAGACAGGCGGGTCTGGGGAGTCCAGGAGGGCCAAGAGTCCTCCCTAGCTGGATCTCCTTGTCCTTGAGATTGAAGGTTCCTTCCCATTTGTTTTTAACCCTGTTAATTAAGTTCAGAGATCGCTGTCCAGAACACAGACTGACCACCTTCCACCAATATCTGGAGCTTCTGCCTTCTGGTCCTAATTCAGCCTCATTTATGGATTATCTAATCTGTGCAGTTGGCTGTGCTTTGCTGTAATGGGCTGTGCTTGGCAAGAATGACCCATCAATAGGGTTCCTGCCTTCAAAACACTGACCATGGCGTGAAAAGGGTAGCATACCTGCATAGAGGGCCATGCAGACTCGGGAGCTGGGCAGGCTGGACCTTGTTCCCCATTGTGGCTGTGGGACCTTAGGCAAGTCATTTATCTTCTGTCAATCTCAGATTTTTTATTTATAAAATGGTCATAATGATAGTCTCTACATTAGGGACTAAATTAACACATACAAAATTTATATTGGACATCTTGGTTGTTACCAAGATTTTGCTATCACACATTGTGCTGCTATAAACATAGATACACATATATCACTATGATATAATGTTTTCAGTTCCTCTGGGAAAATTCCTAGTAGGGGGATAGCCAGCTTGAATGGGATTTCTAGTCCTACTCTTTTGAGGAGTCTCCACACTGACCTCCACAATGGTTGTACCAGTCTACATTCCCACCAGCAGTGGAGAAGTGTTCCCTTCTCCCCACAACCTCTCCAACATTTGTTGTTGGTTGATTTCCTTATGATAGCTATTCTTTCTGGAGTGAGATGGTATCTCAGTGTTGTTTTCATTTGCATTTCACGGATGACTAGTGATGTGGAGCATTTTTTCATATATTTGTTCGCTTCTTTAATTTCGTCCTCTGAGAAGTATGTATTCATCTCAGATGCCCATTTCTGAATTGGGTCTTTAAATTTGAGGGTCCTGTTATATCTTAGAGGAATGATTGAAAAAGATGTGGTATTTCTATATAATGGAGTATTACTCAGCTATTAAGAATGATAAGCTTGAAGCATTTATACTGAAGTGGATGCCACTTGAACATATCCTCATAAGTGAAATAAACCAGACATACATGTGTAAATATTGTATAGTCTCCCTAGTATAAGAAGCGAAAAACAGAAATACAAATGGAAACATACAACAACAACTAAAAACAATTGAGTCAGATAAGGCAAAGTGAATGGCATATGCTGCAGGATACTAATCAGCTTTTCTTCTGGATGGTTAACAACCTAAGTTTACAGATCAAAATTGGGGAAATAGAAGAGCCACAAGGCCACCCAACATTTTGGCCCTAGCCTTTCAAGGTCAGCGAAGACTCAGGACATAGGAGAACCTGTACTGCAACATCATGAAACTCAGTTGAGCTCCAAATTTTTTGAACAAGGAGATTATGGAGCCACTGAGGAAAGAGATCGAAGTTCTATAGTGTACCTGGGGAGAGTCACATGGAGAGAAAACTTTCGCTCAGGCTCTCACAGAGAGCAAACTGGTCAAACATTGGCCATGACTCGTCCACATGGATGACACAGACAAAGGATCTACAGAATAAAGTACAGGACTACAAGATAAACCTTGAGGGGACTTCACTGACCTCATAAGAAACATAAACTACATGTGTTGGCATATAGGTCTTGCTCTATCTAGGTCTTAACCATCCAGCAGAAAAGTATAAAAGTGAAGTATACGCCGCGAGGCCATAATAATAAGTTGAGCTGTAAATGGCTATAGTCAACAACCTCTTTGGATAACTCACTATTATTGTGGAATGCTGGACTGTGTTGGATTGTGTTGTCGAGTTCAGGCACCTAAATTGGTTGAATGACAATGGAGTCCCATCCTTGACAGGTGTAGACAAAGGAAGGGGTATAGAAAGGAAGAATCATGATGTGTGTATATGGACAGTACAGTTGGGATAGATAACGCCGTGCTTCTACATAATTCTACGAGAGGCAAGATTTGCACTAATGGTGGTTGGACAGGATATTATGTCGGCTTCTAGTACTATGGACAACCACTAGGAAAATAACAAGGTAGAAAGTATTAATTATTGAATCTTTGATGTAATTCAGATATAAAAAATAAGATACGCAAACAGCTACACTTTCTTAATTTACTGATAAGAGACATACAGTATAATAATGTCTGTAAATATAATATCATGTATGCACCTTCTATGATACCAAAACATTATGAAAACAGTTTGCAATGTAATCATTTATCAAATCCATCTTGCCAAGTTATCTTAAAAAATTTTATATTGGTTCACGATACATAATATAAACCATATACTTGTTAACTATTGTCATTATTTTTGAGTTCTTTGAGGTTCAAATTATACAGAACACGCAGAGGATTTGGCATCATGCTCTGAACATTGATGAGGATTATTAAAGGCCACCACCATTGCTATTGTATGTGTGTCCTACAGCTCCCGACGGAGCCCTATGGAACATGGGGACTGTTACATCTGTATGCAGCAACCAGCAGGAGGTGACAGTCACTGAAGGACTTCAGCCCCAGGGATGAGCATATAAGACAGAAAACACAAAGCCAAGGTGGAAGCAGGAAATGCTCAAGAACTGGAACTTAGGCACTAACCCTGGATGGGAAGCCAGGCTGGACTTTGGGGTCCCAGCATCCTGAAGACAGGGACAGTTTTAGGGTAGGACACTGTGAATATTGAAGTAACTGGCCCAGCACCAGGATAAGCAACTCAAGTTGCTTGCCTGAGATTGGAGTCCAGATTGAAGTGGCTGCTCTGAGACTGTCTTCACCTCACCAGGTTTAAGTTTCTTAATTTTTTTTTTTAATGTATTTAGTACAGCATCTATAGGGTCTCACTATACAGATCGGACTCTTAGTTATCCTCCTGTTGTCAGCCACCCAAGTGCTGGGATTACAGACAAGGGCCACCATGCCCAGTCTCAATCACAATCTCAGTGTACCCCAGGGGTGGGACCGGCACAGCATGCCGAGGATGGAACCCCTGTTGCCGAGCCAGGTTTAAGTTTTTTTCTCGCTTGCTTGCTTATTTTTTTATGACAGGGTCTCCCTATGTAGTTCAAGCTGGACTTGAGCTCTCTATGTAGCACAAGATCTTGGTGATCCTCCTGTTTTAGCCTCCCAAAGACTGAAATTACAGGCATGCACCACTGTACCCAGCTTGGGTTTGATTCCTTCCCTATGAAATGGGAATATGAAAACAGAGGCCAGCGAGATCACACAGCAGACTAAGCACCTGCTTAGGCAAGTGCAGGGACCAAGGCTGGATCCTAGGTACCCATGCCATGCCAGCCACACCTCCAGGCACATTGAGCCTGCAACTGAGTCTGGGCGTGGTAGTGCACACGTGTAATCCCAATGCTCAGGAAGCTGGAAACAGGAGGATCACAATGAGTCCGACCTGCGACCTGCGTGCAAATAAATAAATAAAAAGAAGAAAACAGATAATAATAATTATCATTAAGTACTGCACATGAAGGTGAAATTATTTATTAGCTTATAAAATGCTAATCTAGTCATGGTAGCGCACGCCTATAACTCTAGCACTTGGCATGGCTCAGGAAGGAGAACCACAGGTTTGACTCCAACCTGGAGAATTTAGCAACTTAATGAGAGTCTGTCCCAAAATCAAAAATAAAAGGGCTGGAAATGTAACTCAATGCAAAGGTTCTGAGTTCAATTTGCAGTACAAAATAAAAACAAAACCAAAGAAAAAAACATAGTACTATTCTTCCAAAGCAGGGAGTGTGGCATCTCCATGACATTAGAACAAATGCAAAGGAAATAAATCGTTTAACAAGGGACCAGGGGGATAGCTTAGTAAAATAAGTGGTTGCCTGGCAAGTGCAAGGGCCTGAGTTCAATCCCCGCAAACAAAAACAAAAACAAAACCATTTAACACGGAGACTCATGAATCCTCTAGGTTATCAATGCCTGAATGAATGATCTCCCTCACAAGTGATTAATTGGCTCCACTCATTCATGCAGCAAGTAATGCTGGAGTCCCCCATGGATGTCCATTGTTAGGGCTGGTAATGGGAACATATGTGAATAAGACAAGCAGGGAGCCTACCTTGAGACACTAACAACACCTCTGAAACTGGCAACTTGAGAACCTCTGGTACCCCTCCTTTAGCAGCTGTCACCCTCCAACCACCTCCCAGTTTCTCTGAAGGATTATTGCTGTTGGACCTTCATTTATAGTGATTTTAGGCTCCCAGCCTGGCATAGAGCTCCCAAACACCTCCTCTCTGCCCTCTGCCGATGGAGAGTTGTAAGCGCTTTGCAGTAAACAGCTCAAAATTCATTACTCATGAATACCAAGCATTCCTCCTGCCTTCCACTACCCCTGGAATGAACGCGTGCCTTAAAGAGGAACAAATTTGTAATTAGCACCTTAAAGTCATATCACAGCCATTTAGGAGGTTTTCTATTTAAATGCAAATTGAATCTTCCCAAAGGAAAGCTGATCAGTGATGAAAATAGATAGCAAAGGGTAAAAAAGCAGGCAGAAGGGAGTGGGCTGATAAGTTGCTGCCGCGCGCGCGGACTTGCTGCCTGGGCTGAGCTCCCTGCACCTAAGGACCAGGCTCTGAGGCTGAAATGCAAGTCCTACTCTCCCTATTTGCTGATGGGGATGCATTGGGCTCGTGGAGGCCATCTTCGAAGAGTGGTAGTCCAGAGAGGATATGGGATTAGACAAATGGGTTTAAACCCAGGACCGTGTGTGTGTGTGTGTGTGTGTGTGTGTGTGTGCACGTGGGGGTCTCATGTATGCTAAGCACATGCTCTACTGCTGAACCGTAACCCCAGTCCCAGGATCCCCTTTAGACAAGTTGTAAGATCCAGGGTGACTTCCTACTCTCCCTCCGCACTTTCATACTGGGAATGGAGTGAAGGTCTGTAATCCTAGCATTAGGGAGGCAGAGGCAGGCAGATTGCCCTGAGTTCGAGGTCAGCCTGGGCTACATAGCAAGTTCAGGACCAGGCTGAGACCCTATCTCAAAAGAATAAAAAAAAAAAAAAAAAAGACATACTGGAAATGGAGCTGTTACTGCTTCTCTCAAGATGATTGTGGAGATGAAGTGATAAGCAGAGACCAGAGGCCTGCAGACAGGAAGTGACCAACAAAGTGACTTCCCTGCCATTGCTCCTAGATACAGCTGAGTCAGCGCACAGGCAAGTGTGAAATGAGTTGTCAGGAAAAGATGGCATGCTTCTTGCTCCCTTGAAACAGATAAAGGTGAGGTACTTGGTCTGTGCAGGGCTGGAGAGTAAATAGTGTATGCCTCATGGGACAGACACACGCTGTCACGATGACGCCACACCCCTGCTGTTGCTGGGGAGCCACCAGAGACGAGTGAACGAGTAGGGCTGGGTTCCAACGTAACTGTATTTATAGACACTGAAATGGGAATTTCCTATCATTTTCACATAACTGAAATTGTTTTCTTCCCCCATCAACCATTTCAAAACGACCATTCTAAGACCACACAGGCCGTACTCCAGTAGGCAGTGGGCAAGGCTGGCACTCACAGCCAGCATTTGCCAACCTTGCTCTGGGGTGTCACTGCATGTGTGATGTGTGCCAAAGAATCTCGCAGAACACAGCTCCTGATCCGGGACTGCAGGGAAAGGATGTCACCCAAGGAAAAGAATAGCCCACTCTGGACTGGGACCTCAGAGGAGCAGAAGACACAGAGTATCCCACCAGTGGTGCCTCGTACATAGGTCAGTGTGGGAATAGGGATCACTCTGCTCCTTACCTACTGATACCCAGGGAAGGGCTGGGGGCCATTGGGTGGTAAGTAGGAGGAAGCCACAATCTCTAGATGGCAGGCTGCAGCAGGGTTCCCTAGGGGCCAAGCTGGTTTCTGTTGTCCCTATGGGGGCAGCAATGCAGACTCCTCAGGGCTCCTTGGGCCTCCTTAGCTGCACCCCTTCCTGGCCTGAGGGTGCTTCCTGATGAGAACAGGTCTCCCTCTGTGTCACCCACAGCAGGACAAGTTCTCACCTCTGGACTCTCACAACGCACTGCAACCAGCCGATCACGCTTCCCTCCTCCTCTCCTCCCCCTCACAGCAGAGAGGGGACACAGGTCAGCATAGCAGATGGTGACCTTGCTGCTGTAGCAGATTGTCTAGCTCCCATGGGAATGGGGTTTAGAGCAGGCCAGAGGATGGTGCCTATCCCCCAGCCCTACCTCCTCCTCCTCTGCATAGTTCTTTTTCCAGCACCTCTGGGGAGGAGGGCAGAAGCATTTGAGTGTGTGTGTGTGTGTGTGTGTGTGTGTGTGTGTGTGTGTGTGTGTGTGTGTGTGTGTTCATGGGAGGAGAAAGAAAGCAGAAGCCACGATACCTCCTCTGTGCAGTCCTGTGCTGTCTGGTTCCTGCCTCCATGAACGAGAGACTCTTCGCAGCAGGACAGGGATCTGGACTTACCTCTGGTGCTGAGGGAGAAGGCGAGCTTTTGTTGTGAGGGGCAGGGGCACAGAGGTATGAGGTGGGGAAAGGGTCACCCCAAACTTGAGCTGGGAGAGGCAGCAGAGTGCCTGGCCCTCCAGGGGTGACTGCTGGTACTTCCTGGCTCTACAGAGGTCCTATGCTGAGGGTCTTCTCTCACCAGTCCAACCTCTGGTCCCCTATCCATCTCTCTCTCTCTCTCTAGGCACATAAAGTAGTCAAAGCCTTGCCTCCCACTAAATGTGTGTCAGACAATGTTTGGTGCTGTAAAGGAGGCAAGGAAGGAGCATCAGGCTATGAGAACTCCTCCTCTTAAAGGAAAAAAATGCTCATGTAGCAGAACACCCCCCCCACAAACCCTCTTGTGAGTATAATTCAGTTTGTTAGTTGCCTGGGTTATAGTTCCTGCTCCAGTTCTTGTTACTCCTGTCTCTTAGAAATGGCTAGTCACTGTGATACATAGCTGTCACTATGACGCACATTGTACAAACCAATGCCCAGTTAACAATCCATCCTGCCTCTGTACTTCCTGCTAGCTTATGCAGTACAATATAAGCCCTAGACCACCAGAAATTGGGGCCTGACATTCTGGGAATGATCCCAATCAGTGCCCATCCAGATAAATGCCTCTAAATCCTGGGAGTTGTTTCGGTGTTTCTGCTTGCTATTGCATCTGCTGTGTCATCTAAGAAGACTGACTGTGAGCTGACCTCTTCGGTCACTGGTCATGACCTTAAACAATGGAGCAAGACTCTCCAGGTTCCAATGGGAAGGTGTGCCCTCGAGATTTCTTGAGTGCCCTGGAAGGCCTGGAGGAGGATTCCTGGCTCTCTGCTGGCTCATATTGGATGACAAAGACAGGAGATTGCAATTTGTGTTTGTCTGCCTGTCTGGTTCTGGTAAGACCCCTAGGGGCATCCCAGTTAGTCTGTCCGTCAGTCCTGCTCAGTTCAAGCAGAAGAGCTTGGGCCCTCAGAGGAGCTTGAGCAGCTCTTGTCAGTTAAGACCAACCTCAAGGAAAGGGATTGGAATGTTCATCCCCTGAGTGCCTGCTGAATGAATGTGTAGCGAGGGGGACGATAACTTAAGCAAGAGGCTGCTCTGTCTGTGCACCAAGACTGAGAAGCACTGGTCATGGTGGCTGTGGTTCCACATGGTCACCTGTGGCTCTGTGATGATTGGCTTATGGCATAATGGAGGCCTCACACCCTCCTTACCTAAGTGAAACCTAAGTCCCCACAAGAGTCCCCGCAAGATGGACATCTGAATGGTCTCTCTCTGGGGAGGACTCATCTTTTGTCTGTTGTTCCATCACACAAGGGTACACAATATACCCTGAAGGGAGATAGATTGGAAACCCGTTAGTCAAAACCCATGTCCCCAACTGCAGAAAAAGGATTTTTATAGAATTAAATATGAAATCACAGTACTCCCTGCATCTCAAAGGAAAAAGAGGCCCATTCTTCTTGAGAAATCTGCCCAGGCACCCTTTTGCTGCCAACACCTTTAGCTTCAGTTCCTGCTCCTGACTCATCTACTTCCAGCCAACTGAACTGGTCCCAACTGGCTGTTGTCTGCACTGGGCCACAGAGGCTCTCCACACAGAGCCCGCTGCTGACCCACTATCCTGGCAGATGGCTTCATCCAATGCCCACCCTAAATGACTATCAGTTCCCTCTGAGTTCTACATTTTGACAAGGGAACTTGGTCAGCCCTGACCAATGAGTTGTGCCCTGCCAGGCCTAAGTAGATAGGACAGATAAAGCTCCGTCAAATTTGGCCCCCGAGAGTCTACCCTTGTTGCAAAATTTACCTGTGACTTTCCTGGCTAATGGGGAAGTCTCTGCCTTCAAAAGTTCCCTCTGTCAAAAAAGTTATCACTAGGGTAACTGGGACCCCTACCTCTCACCCCTTCTGCCAGACACAAACATACAGCCTGGAAGGACATCTCCTTCACACCAAGCCAGTCAGCCTCCCTCTCATTTAACCCTGCATAGTCAGCTTTGACTGTGAGCCTCTATGACCCTAAGATAGATAATTGCAATCCTAAAGTTCTGGAACCTCTCCTTCCAGAGGTACTAAAGACTTGCTTCTGGGCCTGGACATCAACCTGGCCTCACCACAACCCCTGTTACTATTAGATGTCACAGAAAGCACAGGTATCCAGCCACACATCAGCCTGATGGACCATTAATCACCTTGGACATGATCTCCATACTATCAACAATGCAAGGGGCTGGGAGATGGCTCAGTGGATTAAGTGCTTCCCTGGCAAGTGCAAGGGCCTGAGTTCAAGCCCTGGTTCCGAAAAAAAAAAAAATGCAGAAAAGATGTCTTCTTTTGCTTTCAAGTTTCTCCCATAAGCCGCTTCATCTGGAAAACCCTGAGATAAAAGGCCAGCGCAGTTAGACTCAGTTGCCACAATGAGTTAAAAACTCTCCCACCTCAACTCCAAATTTGTGTCCTGTATGACAAGAAAGCCATCCTAGTTATTAAAACAAACCCATAAGGCTGTCTGAAAGACTCTCAGATTCAACCCAAGCCAGAAGAGCTTTGTCTGGTGGTGCCGGAGGACCCTGACCTGCCCTGCCGCCTCCTCACACTCATCAGCCCCACGCCACACTGCCAGCCCCAACACTTCCAGTTCCATCTCCTGCACCTGAACCTCCTGCTATACTGTCAGCAACTCCTACTGGCTCGTTTTTTTTTTTTTTTTTTTGCATTACCAGTGATTGAACTCAGGTCCCTGCAGTTGCCAGGCAGGCGCTTATTCTACTGAGCTATCTCCCCCACCCTGAGCTATCTCCCCAGCCCCTGACTCGATTTAAGGAGGAGGGCTCCATCTAATTCTCAGACCAGGTCTGTGGCATAGTAGGGCTGGGCACCATAACCCTCGGATGGAGATATGCTTTGAGCACCAGAATTGCATGGAAGAAGTCCCATTGGGAGGGTGGAAGATGGAGTTAGGTGCTGATTTTCCACATGCTCCACAGGAAGGAAGGTACCCCAGTGGTCGAATCCCACACTCTGGACTGTCACTGCTCCTTCCACAGCCTCTCCGTTGGAGGTGGCCACAGCCTGAGCCCCTTCAGGCCGTCTTGCGCCTGAACTGAGACACACAAAGAAGAAAAGGATTAAGGAGACAGAGCTGGATGGTCAGTGCCAAGAGGAGGCTAAAAAGCTGTGCTCCAGGGCCTGGACCTGGAAAGGGGAGAGAGGCAGGTGACAGGAGGGGAGATACCTGTGTGCAGGTCCAGTGCAAGGAAGGGTCACCCAGGCTGGACCAGGTGGAGGCTGAGGGGCATCTGATGAGGGATTTTGCGGCAGCCAGGCAGGAAGGAGGTTGCCCTGGTTGCTTTGTCACCACAGGTCGGGCGGGGGTGGGGTGGGGGAAGCACAGCAGAATATAAACAGGCTTTCTTCCACCATGCAGAGGTCCTGGCCTAGCTGCTGGCCTAGCTGCTGGGATCGCGGAGGGGGCTTGTCGTGACTCGATTTAATACTGAAGAATGCCACCATAGTTTATACGGGATGCAAGCCTGGTTAAAGTCAAAAGTCTCTGCCACTGTGGTTGATCCTGACACTTGAGTGAACGTAGTCCTCTCCCAAGCAGGTCCAAACTGGGACGTAATGCGATAAACGGCTGTGAAGTCTTAGATCAGTACCACACTGCTCTCCTGGTGGACCCAAAGAGGGAGGCAGGAAGCCAATAGACATGTCTAAAATTGGTGGAGCCCCCACGAAAAAGAAATTCTGCCAAAGCAGATCCTGTGAGATTGATGAGCACTTTACTAAATATGAATTCCTGTACATGCTTGACTGCTTTATACCGCCCATGAAACATGAACAGCCTCTCTCCTGCTTGGGTCCACTGTGCCAGACTTGATATTGACTCTGACTGTACCCCCGGAGGCAGAATAGCACCTACATCAGCCCGAAATGCCTGATACAACCCTGAAATTGAGAGAGACCCATTTTCGTAAATATGGACAAGGGTCTCACCCCACGGCTTGCAATCAATCATGCCCGGGTGGTGATCAAGCTCTGTCCCAAGGAAACCCCCACATGTATCAAACAGTGCATCTCTCCTAACTGTAAGACCAGTTCATGATCTCCAAACTGTCGATGCCGCTGAGACTGCTGTCCATACACATTGCCTCAGTCTTCTGCCATCCACAGCCTGCTGGTACACCTGCCTGGACCTTAAAATTTTTTTCTTCCTCCTTCAGTTGGATCCTAGTAGCCAGTCCCTCTTTGCCTTTAAATGGAAAGATCCCAATTGTGGACTCAAAAGCCAACTGACCTGGAGTCAACTTCCAACAGGTTCAGAAACTTGTTTCCTCTTTGAAAAGCACTTCTGATTAATAACACTTCTGCTTCCTGCTGAAAAAGACACAAAAGCTCTGCTACAGTATCTGACAGAAAATGGTGACAAGAAGGAAACTCCTTGAATTTCTTGGAGCTGCTGGCTTCTCCATGCTTACTCAGACTGTTGGTCCCAGGGAGCGCCCAGTGACCTCTAAGGGCTGCCTCCCCTCTTTGCCTCTGCACTCTAATAGCCACTGTCTTTATGATCAAGAAAGCTGACAAGCTCACCTTAGATGGAGGCCTAACTGTCCTACCACATGCTGTGTTAGGATGAACTGCTCTGAGAAATGGACCCCTAACAGACGCTGAGTTCAGACCTGACAGGCTAGATATGCTGTGGTCACTTGGAACAAAACTAATTTGGCCAAAACTCTCTTGCAGGGTTGATCTGCCCAGAAAATTGCTGTTTGGAAACCTTCGACCAATGATGCAAAATAATCCAGTCCAGAGGCCTAACTGCTCTGGGGATCCAATGAACTGAAACATCAACTCTAGTCAGAAAAACTTTATCTGGTATTTCAGAAAGATCAGAGCCAAATCTGCGCCCACCATTTGTTCTGCAGGCTCAAACCACAGCGCTGACACCTGTACCTCTGCAGCCAGCTCAGGCTTCCGTGTCTGTGTCACTAGCCTTACTCTATGCATTGTAGTGGACTCCCCCTAGTTAAAGATATATAGATGGATTTTACAGAAATGAAAATAACCCTACAAAAACAACTTGTCAAAATAAATAAATAGGGGCCAGGGAGATGGCTCAGTGGAACAAGCACTTCCCTTGCAAGCACAAGGGCCTGAGTTCAATCCCTGGTTCTGCCAAAAAAAACAGCTTGTCACCAGTTAAAAGACCAGCTATATCTGTAGACATTCTTGCACTCACATACAACCCAGGTACATTTTAACTGCCCCTACAAGTTTCAGAAATCCAGAATTAGATCTGCTGAAAATTTTTTAGGGACAGTTCCTCCAAGCTCACCCTGAAAAGATAACACATGCTTCACCAATACAAACATAACTGAAGCCTGAGGATGCAGTTCATAGGGCTGTTCCCTACTTATTCCCCTTGATTTTTTGGGTCTTTTCAGGCTGCTTACCCCAGTCGTTGCTTCCCTGCCCCCTGCTAGCTGCTTTCTTTCTTTTTTTTTGGTGGAACCAGGGATTGAACTCAGGCCCTTGCACTTGCCAGGGAAGTGCTTATTCCACTTAGCCATCTCCTTGGCCCTAGCTGCTTTTTTTTTGAAGGCCTCAGAATGCCTTCAGGGCAATTCTGGTCTGGCCAGAGGATCTGGAGATCCGACCACAGAGAGCTGAGCTTGACTGCTTTGTTTAAGCAGACCCTCAACAACTGAGCTAATGGGCAGGCCCCTGCTAGCTGCTTTTTTGTTTGTTTGCCTTAAGCTTTATGGGTGGTTGATCTAAGAGAATAAAGCAGTAAATCAAACACTTGAACAAGATTTATGAGCATCCAAGACACACTGGATCCTCTCCTAGATCAGTTTAACTGCCCTACTACCTTGCCAGAGTAATGTTACAGAAAAGACAGGCCTAAATTATGTCTACTGCTTCTAGTTGGGCTTTGTCTCAGAAGATCACATGTGATATGCCCAGCAAGAGTTGCTCGGGAAACTGAGACAGAGGGAAATGTAGCAGGCAATGCCCCCCCCCCCCACTCCCACCGGCCAGTATACCTCAGTTTGTTAGTTTCCAAGATAATAGTTCCTGTTTCAGTTCTGTTTGCTCCCGTCTCTTAGAAATGGCTACTCACTGCGATTCATATCTGGTCACTATGACGCACATTGTATAAACCAATGCCCAGTTGACAAGCCATTCTGCCTCTGTACTTCATGCCTACTTGCAAGTAAGAGGCATCTCCAGGGGGTGGCCTCTGTCTTCTGCTGGGGATGACAGCCTTGTGCTGTGACCCTCTGTCTTCCAGATAAGATGGTTCTACTCCAGAGAGAAACCCCAGTGGGAGGCAGAGATCCAGGGCCTCAGCCCTGACTCTGCAGCAAGCCTCACTTCTGGGTCTGCTGAGCTGAGCTTGCAGGGACTGGACTGTAGGTCTATGGCACTGCTTACTCGGAGCCTGCCAGCAGGAGAGTTGCCATGCCATGCCCAGTGTGTGCGTGCGTGTGTGTGCGTGCACACACACACACACACACACACACTCCATCCATGACAGGCAGGCTGGCCCATCTGCCAGTCAATCTTTCCTGCCGATTTCCCAGCTGGAATCAGCAAGGCTGGTTGGTGTGTAAATCATTCAGAGCCCTCTCTCAGCTCTGCCAGGAAGTGGAGCTCTTTTTAATTAAGAGGAATGGAGGATACTGCTGGCTCTTGAAATGGCAATATTAACTTACTAATGGGCATTTAAAAAGCCATGTCTGAGTGGGCCATTGCCGCCTGACCACCCACAGCCTCTGCTTGCTCCACAGGGCAGCCTGGAGCCCCTAAAGGTTCTGTGCTCCTCTGACCTGCAAAATAAAGGGGGAGGAGGCCTCTTAGTGGTCCCAGGGCCCAGCCAGGCCCCAAGCCTGATGACTAATATGTGTGTTTTCCTTTTTAGAGAAAGTGACAGATTGCAGTATATGAGCCTTTGAGTTCTCTACTACTGTCCTGACAGCTGTGGGAGACATGACTGGGCTTCCAAGGGGTGCCCCAGGTCCAAGGATGCAGCCCATGGACATGGACACATCTATATGGCCCCCTTGTCCTTGGATGGTCACAGGGAAATGAGGGTGGCGGTAGCAACAGGATCCTCCCTGGTGACTGGGCCTCAGGGACCTGCGTGCTTGCAAGAACAAGTGGGGTCAGATGTCTGTGTGTCTGTGTCCCCTGGAAGAATGTGAGAATGCTCATTCTAGAGTCTGATGTTTTGTCACTATGGCAGACGGTTATCTCTCTGGGGCTTCAGTCCTGTAAAACACTGGTATTGGACCTTTTGGTTTGCATTGAGTGAAGAGGACTTGTCTAGGCCACATGATGCCTGCTTAATAGCAATGAGCACAGATCATACACGTATAGGGAGGTTCACACTGGTGTCCACGACACTGTGCTCTGATCACCAAGATACACAAGCTTTTGATTCCAACAACTGTGTCGCAGGTGCAAGAGCAAAGCTGGCACTGCACTGTGCCCTCCCACCCAGGGTTGCACAGCTCAATGCACCAACACAGGCCAGTGCAGAGGTCTCTTGACCCAGAGTCCTGCGCCTTTCCTATTTCTAGCAACTTCCAGAATCCTCATTAGAAGAGGTGACATCATAGCCTGTCACCTCTCCTTATGTTGGGCTTTTAAGATTCTCCGTACTGCTGGTCAGGAAATTCTGCCTGATTTATAACCCAGTTCTCAGGCTTCTAATAGTAAGCCACATTTCCTCTACAATATCCTCAATAAATACAAGGAAGCAGTGAAATCTTTCAGAGATGTCCCTTCCCACCGTGACTCTTATGCACCCTAAAAGCCAAGCACTGTGCAGTTTTCCAATTCATTGTTTCCTGACTGTGCAGCTTTTGAGTCTAAAAACGAAATTTGCAAACTGGGATGACCCTTCCCCCATGCTATTCCATACCTGAGATCTTAGTTTTCCTTAAATCACTGGAAAGGGGTGCTCAGAGAGCAGAGAGAGACCTTAAATTCCTTAATTCATGCCTATTAAGTCCCTCTCTGTTCCTGCACCTACCTAGAAGAAGCAGGGTAGATTCTTAAAGGAGCTCCCTGCTAATTCAATTATAATTAAGGCTGCTGGGCAGAAGGGGAACACATGTAGCCAAGGCCATTCTTGGGGACTTTCCCCACCACAGGGCAGCAATATCCTGAGGACAGATTATGCAGAAGTAAATGATTGCTCTGACTGTGGCAATGGTGCCCCAAATCATTCCTTAGGCTAATGTTTGGCTGGGCAGAAGGGTGCCTAGGTGAGGCTTAGGCCAGACTCAGGAAGTGGCCTCCCTTCCCCTGGTCTGCCTGCAGCTCACCTCCATCCTCAGTGGGTGGGGTCACCATCTCTCTTACCTGCACACAGACCAGGCTTCTAGTTAAAGACAAGCGGGTGATTATCCAGTGTTCTGACACCAGCTGTCCTGAAAATTAGGCCACAAGTTTAGACTACAGCAGAAGTGATCTCAGTTAGCCAGGCGGAAAGAGATCCTGACCAAGACAGACTTAGACAAGATGGGTGCAAAGGGTGTGGCTGAGTGGGGGTTCAGGCTCAGTTGGCTTGATTTCAGAGTCCACTCAGCCTCCCATAACCTATGATCTGAAGGGCTCTGCAAAGAGGGAGCTGTACAGAGATGACCATCTGGTTGGGGGGGGGCTCCCCAAGGGTCCTTCCAGCCAGCATGGTACGAGGAAGGATGGGAGGTTTTCCCTGACAGGAGGGCAGCATGTAATTGTTGGAGGGAGAAGGAGATTCTGTGGCAACTGACAGAGCTGGCCACAGTGATGCCCACCTGAAAGTTCAGCTGTCTGGGAGGCTGAGGTAGGAGGATCAAGGGTCACAAGTTTGAACCCCATCTGGACAACTTAGCAACTTAGACCTTGTCTCAAAATTTAAAAAAGTTTAAAAGGATCTGAGGATGTAGCTCATTGTGAAGGCCCTGGATTCAATCCCTAGTACTGCAATAAATAAAATAAAAGTGCCCTGCTCTTGGAAGCCACCTGTGCCTCCAAACTCCCAAGCAGGTGCTTCATCAGTTGCATGCCACAGTGCTGGTTCCTCCCAACACCCAGCTTCCACATACCCAGCCTCAGGTTCGAGAAGGAGACTTGGTGAATACCTAACAGAATCTCAATAGATTCTGAGTAAAATTGCATTTGATTGTATGGAAGTTAGACTCCAACAAATCATTAGTGTGATTTTTTTATTTTTTATTTTTATTTTTTTGTCTTTTTGAGACAGGGTCTTGCTATGCAGTTCAGGCTGGCTTTAAGCTCACTTTGTAGCTCAGGCTGGTCTCGAACTCACAATCCTCCTGCCTCAGCCTCCCGAGTGCTGGGATTACAGGCATGCACCACCAAGCCCAGCTAGTGTGAATTTTTTAAAAGATTAATGTCTTTTCCTGGAGTTGATCATCTACCAGTTTGACTACCGATAATATTGATATACATACATAGTATTTTAGAAAATGGTCTATAGGGTGTTCAGGGTCCCACTACTAGATCAGACTCCTGGTGATCCGCCTGTTTACAGACTCCCAAGAGCTGGGATTACAGTCTCGCGCCACCATACCCATTCTCAAAAACTGTCTCAGCATGCCTGGGGGCGGGGCCAGCATAGCAGGCCTTGGGATTGAAGCCCTGACCCTTGCACCTGCTTGCAGGCGCTTTAATCCCTGAGCTATTTGGCCAGCCCTGATAATAAGTAATAATAAATATTAAAATACCCCAAAGTACGAAAGGCCTAATCTTTAGTGGCTTTTGAGACCTTGGTGTCCTCTAGAGATAGATCCCCCATTTACTTTTCTTCCCAAAGCAAAGAGTCACACAATTTTCGGTTTGTTTTGGTGCTGTGGATCAAATCCACATGCCAAATACACTCTCTACCACAAAGTTACACTCTCAGCCCCCATCAAATACTTTTTAATAAAGAACAGAAAGCCAGGCCCAGGGCTATGCAAGGTAGGATGCAGCAACAAGGTTTTAGGTTTGACATGAGGATGGACTTCCTGACCTAGATAGTGGTTACACACCAAGCTGGGTGAGGGATCCCAGGCGTCACTGGACTCCTCTTGGTCTTGGTACTCCTGAAGGCCATAGCTTGGTGCGCTCAGACCAGGCATGGAAACTGCAGGTGACTCAGGGAATCTTAAGTGGTGGTTGCTAGGTTACATGCTTCTTTAATGTGCACTCGATGTAAGGACTAAAGGATGTCACCTGCCGGTGAGGAAGAGCCATGGGGAGAGTAAAGAGAGGGGTGGACACATGCCAGGACTTCCAGAGTAAGCAATTAGGGCACAGCACAGAAGACATCCTGTTCTTAGTACTGTTCCAAAGCCCTGGACCTTTAGACCTCATGACCTCCTTACAGCATAGTACCCAGCACAAGCCTAGGACAGATTCCAGAGTTTCCCTGGGTGTGCAACCTGGTATGGACAGTGTGGGCAGGTGCTGCAAACTCTTTAGGGGCCTGAGCTCCTCCCTTCACAGCAGTTGAATAAAACACCAAAATCCAGATGAAAGTGGAAAAGCTTGGCTTATTGATAATGCTCTATTCTTGCATTTGTGACTTCATATGATAAAGATGGAGAGCGTTAGCTTTGGATTTTCCAACCTAGATCTGCCCCGAGAGGCTCGAGTGGTTGTAAGTCACTTTGCTGAGTCTCAGGTTCCTGCTCTGGATATCACAGACACTGACACCTGCCCTGGAGACCTCTCCTGGGATTAGGGAAAAGCTTCCAGGCACTGTGGCACACGTCTGTAAATCCCAGATCCTCAGGAGGCTGAGGCAGGATGTTCCAAAGCTTAAAGCCCACCTGGACAATCTAGTAACACCTTGTCTAAAAACCAAATAAAAAATATGGATATGGGTGTAACTCAGGACTCTCTGAGTTCAATTCCCAGGACTGGGGGGGGGGGAATGATGAGAAATTGGATTGCAAGGGCTTTAGCTTACCTCATTTTCTCAAGGTGTGGCACAGTGTAGTACAGTAGTCTGCTTGTTAAGTTGCCCCAGATGGGCAGGGTGCCTGGCATCATTACTACTCCAGTGGAAGGCTCAGTGCGCAAGTGTAGCTGAAGCCAGACCTCCAAAAGCTTTTTCTTTTTTGTCTTTTTTTGAGACAGGGGCTCACTATGCAGTTCAGGCTGGCCTTAAGCTCACTTTGTAGGTCAGGCTGGTCTCAAACTCACAACAATTCTCCTGTCTCAGCCTCCCGAGTGCTGGGATTACAGGCCTGTGCCATCCAAAAGTTTCTTTGAGCATCGATGGTCTATGATTTTCAACCCAAGCTGCTTTTTGGGTTGGTTATGTGAGACATGCTTATTTTGTAAGTATTGACGGTTAAATTCCGAAGCAGTGAAATTGTTAAGCTAAGAGCTCCATAATTCTACTACAACTGTACTAAGATGGGCCTACTGCGAGTTGAGACTTCTGTTTCTCCCAAGAAGTTATAGTAGCAGTAATGGTATTGACAGATTTAGGAGGCCAGTGGTGGCGAACCTATGGTACTCATACTGTAGTGGGCATATAGCAAGGGCTTTAGCTTACCTCATTTTCTCAAGGTGTGGCACAGTGTAGTACAGTAGTCTGCCTCCCGTGAGCCAAACATTGGACAACAGTTTTTTTCTTTAAACTACAGCCTCAGTATTGAGGTTTAATTGCAGTGTAGGCACTTTGTAATAAATAAGTGGGTTTTGAGTCGCAGTTTGGGCACTCAGTCTCTAAAAGGTTCACCGTCACTGTACTGGGCCCTTGCCAAGTGTCAGAGGCACAGTGAACTCTTAATACATATTTTCTCACTTAATCTTCACAAAAGCCTGCAAGGACACAGCCCCACCAAGAAATAAAAAGGGGATGAACTATTGATATATATAAGTCCAGGTAACGATAGGGAAGGTGATCCCAATAGGTTCCATACTGTATGTTTCTGTTTGTCCAGAATTCTTGAAGTGAGGAGATTATGAAAAAGGATAAAAGATTACTGATTGCCATGGTTGTGGGGAAGGAGGGGACGAGAGAACCCGGCTGCGTATAAAACGGTGTCCTGAGTGATCTTTCTGGTGATGGAAATATTTCTGTCCTGACTGGAAAATTCCAACACAGAGACTGTGATATTATACTTTAGTTTTATGAGATATTACCACTGGGGGAAATTGGGTAAAGGGTTAACAACCACATGTGCATACATGATTTATCTCAAATTAAAAATTTTAGGTGAAAGTGTATGCAAGGAAACTGAAGTCTGGAATGAACGATTATCAGGGCCAGGATTCAAACCTAGGTAAGAAAGAGATTGCCTATCTGCGTTTATGAATGTTGGTGGCTCGGGTTGTGTGTTTGCATACCTGTGCCTCTGTCCCTCGTTCCCAATGTGTCTGTTGGAGGGAGCGGAGGGAATGGACGTGCACATCCAGTAAGCGCAGGTTAGAGTTGGAGGCACCTGCCAGCTCTGCGCGCAGCACTCCCACGGAACTTGTTTCTGTGAGGTTAAACCGTATGATAATACCTCCCCCAAAGCAAAGCCAGCCTGTCACGAACTGGGTCTGTGTACTGTAGACAAACTGGGTAATTGGACTCTCCGCCTCCTCATGCAAAACAAACACTCGCAAACGCCCGCCCCCTCACCGGGAAGGAGTCTGGTCCCGTCATCTGGGTCCCTGGCTCCAGCGCCCGAAGCGGAGGTGAGCGTCTCCGCCGCCCGGCCCAGCCCGAGGCCCGCCCGCCCGCTCCGCCGGCCTTGCAGCCGCTGGGCTCCGGGCGCAGGTGTGCGGCGCCAAGGGAGGCCGCGCTGGGGAAGGCTCCCGCCTCCTCCGGCCGGCGGCTCGGCTTCCCCTTCCCGTTGCTCATTTGTTCTCCTCATCTGCATGTGTGACAGCAGCGTGCGGACAGGGGAAGGACTGAGCGCGCTCGCCCCCGCTCCCCGCGCCGCGGGGTTGGGGATCCGGGCGCCCGGGGAGTGCGCCGTGCGCGCCCCGCCGCTTGGGCCTGGCAATGTAAGTAGCGGGGGACACGGGCGCCCAGATGGGGGGCAGCAAGGCGTTCCCTCTGTCCTGCGCCGGGGGACAGCCTAGCGCTGGGAGTCCCCGGAAGCCCCCTACTCGGTCGGGCGTTTCCGGGCAGGGAGGGGGTGGGGTAAACGCGGTGCAGGGTAGGGTGGCGCCGCGGGGTGGCGCCCTCCGCCATCGCGTCTCCCGTTAAAGTTGGCGAGGGACAGCGGAGCTCGCCGTGCGCCCCTCACACGCGAGGGCGTGAGGTCCCGGTCGCGCTAATCCGCCCGGATCCTCCCGCAGGGCCACGCGTGGACGCCGCCGGACCGCTGAGACTTGAGGGACAGTGAGGTTCTGGCCCGCGTCGGGCGGGAGCCGGCGCCCCCGAGCGAGATGGAAGCGACAGGGGACCCGGAGGCCAGCTCGGAGTAGCCCGCGGGTCACAGGGCTCGAACTTCGCCTGGTGCTGCGGGCGGACAAGGTCGCCGGGGCTACCATGGAAGTGCCTAACGTCAAGGACTTCCAGTGGAAGCGTCTGGCCCCGTTGCCCAGTCGCCGGGTCTACTGCTCCCTGCTGGAGACCGGGGGACAGGTCTATGCCATAGGGGGATGCGATGACAACGGAGTCCCCATGGACTGCTTTGAGGTCTACTCCCCTGAGGCCGACCAGTGGACCGCCCTGCCCCCCATGCCCACAGCCCGGGCCGGGGTGGCCATCACAGCCCTGGGGAAGAGGATTATGGTTATCGGGGGCGTGGGCACTGATCAGCTGCCCCTGAAGGTCGTGGAGATGTATAATATTGACGAGGGCAAGTGGAAGAAAAGAAGCACGCTGCGCGAGGCTGCCATGGGCATTTCTGTCACGGCCAAAGGTAAGAGGGCCAAGGCTTCGGGTAGGCAGAGAAAAGCGAGTAGGGTAAATGAGGAAACAGAAATTGATACTGTCGGGAGGGCCTACGATCACACTTGATCTCATTTGATCCTAGAAACTTTATTTTCCAGATGGGGAAACTGAGGCTCAGCAAATGAAATAGCTAGGAATTGCACCTGAGAGCAGAAGTCCACCCCAGAGGTTCCCTCCCCACAAGCTGGACAGACCACTGCCAGAGGGCACTGCATGGGCTACAGTGTTGGGTGCCATGTGTCTGCAGACCCCAGCATCAACTGAATGACCACACCTCTGGGTACCCTAGATCCTTTCAAATCCTCCCACAGAGACTATCACGTCCATACACTATCTCCTCACACTACCTCCTCACACCATCACCAGGCCCTACTGAGGAGGTTTGGGTTTGAGGCCCTTTTTCCTTCTCCCCTTCTCCCCCCACCTTACAGTCTCCCAAGTGGACACCAAAATGTTCCAGAGGGATGTGATTCTACAGGCATTGCTGACTGTGCAGTTCTGAGATGCTCATTCTACTTTCTCAAAGCCTCTCATTTCATTCATTCTTTTTTTTTTTTTTTCCCCTTCAGTACTGAGAATTGAGCCCAGGACCTTTGCACTGAGCTACATTCCCAGACCTTTTATAAATTTTATTTTAAAACAGGGTATCTTGCTAAGTCACTAAATTGCTCAGGCTGGACTCAGCCTTGTGAGCCATCGAGACTAATGGGATCACAGCTATTTTCATGAGGGGTAGGCTGTATATACAGCCCAGAGCATAAAGGGAGTCCAGAAGCTCTTTTTCAAATACAACAGTTTTGTTGGAAATGTACCATAGGAGTTAGGGGACCACCCCTTCACACACACACACACACACACACACACACACACACACACACACACACACTTTGCATACTTTCCAGGCAACAAGGGTTTTGTGGACTGACTTACCCTTCTTCCTATCACCATCCTTATCTTCCACTCTTGCTATACCGTCCCTGCTACCTGTCAGGCCTATGGTAGACCAGAAACCAGTATTTCTTTATCACTTGCTCAGCCCCAGTAAAGAGGAAAATGGACACCTCTGGTACTGTCTTCAGAAGCCAGGGTCCAATCAATGAAGGTGACTAAAGAGAAGCTTTATCCCAGAGTTTTCTAGGACAAGGTGACCAGTGTGGGTTTCTGTGACCCCTCAGTAAGAAGGTTGGAAGGCCTGAAGGTCTGCGGGGAACAAAAAAGAGAGCCCTCCATTGCAGGTATCAATGAATTGTCATGAAAGCTTAAGAACTACCCAATCTGTACCACTTGTGCTTTTTATCCCCTTGGGCCCTCACAACCTCTCCAGTGCTATTTAAATCCTCATTTTAGAGTGAAGAAACATAAAACCCAAGAAGGTCAAGTCATTGGTCCAAGGTCACACAACTAGTAAGTGATGATCATGCCTGTGCTCCTAACTATCAATAAATGGGTTCAACAGTCATTCACATGCATGGGTGCCAGCCACTGAACAATATTCTGGAACTACAGATTAATAGATTCTCAAAGACTTATAACCTAGTGGGAGAAACAGACAAGGATGATTTCAGTAACACGTGGCCGGCAGGGTGATAGAGTTGCCATCACTCAAGTGACGCCAAGATGGTCTTTGGCCCAGACTCAAAATTCAGGGACCCTAGGTGAGTGTGAAAGGGTGAGTTAGAATTGAGCCGAGCAGAAAGGTTGTGGTAGTTTCAGTGTGGATGGGAGGATTTCCAGGATCAAATGTTCTAGGTAACAGGATAGGAGGGGGAGCTTATGTTAAGTGAGTCATTCATTGTCAGGCCCCATTTCCCAGCTTTAGGCTAGGTCTGGATTTTTATTTTATTTTCAGTAAGATTGTAAAGTAAAAGGAGCCCTGAGAAAGAGAGGACCCTGCAGAGGGCTGGGACCTGGTGTTAGGGTGCTTGTTCATCCTCTGGCATATGGTGTACATTATGGAGGTCCCTGAAAAGTCTCCTCTACAGCCAAGAGCAGTGAGGGAGGGGCAGGCTTCATGGGAGGGGCTGTTGTCTCACCTCTCTCTCATTTCATGTGGTTGCCTTCTGGCCCTGAAAGATTCCTAATCCATGCAGGAAGATGGCACTCCCCTATGTGGGTGGTAGAAAAAGAACCAGAGGTGGCCTAGTGTTCCACAAAGCCAGGGACAGTGGGGTTGACCTGTGTCTAAAGATTCCTGTTGTTTCTAGAGAATTCCATCTGGAAATTCCTGGGGAACAGGCCACCTCTAGAGAGCATCAACAAAAAGATACTTCTGGCTGCCCAGGAAGGAAGTAGTGGAGTGGACAAAACTGTAGAGGATGCTCCAGGCCTAGTCTGGACCACAATCTCCCTCTGTGCAGGGCTTAGTGTTTTGGATTTAGCCAAGGGCTGGATGCTAAAGAAAGCCCTCTTGGTTCCGGAAAGACCAGGCTTGCCACAATAACTGAACAGTGCCATCAAACTCGACTTGACCATAGTAGGTAATGAGTGCTGGTGGCCCTTTCTCCTGGTGCCAACACCTGAGCCAGGAGCACATGTGGCCTTTCTCTTAGATTACCGAGTATATGCAGCAGGCGGGATGGGCTTGGACCTCCGCCCACACAACCACCTCCAGCACTATGACATGCTCAAGGACATGTGGGTGTCACTAGCACCCATGCCAACCCCAAGATATGCTGCCACCTCCTTTCTCCGAGGCTCCAAGATCTACGTGTTGGGTAAGGAGGAGTTGCCTGTTATACATTTCCCACTCCTTCCATCCCTTGGGTTGCTTCCCCTTGCAAGCAGTGTCTTTGAGCCCAGCATCTCCTTGACGTGGGGGATGGTCACACTGGCCCAACCCTCAGGGAGCCACCTCTGTGAATGGGCAACAGAAGAAGGGGAAATCCATCCACTGTGTTCAGGGACTCTTCTTCCACTGATTTTCACCCTACTCTGGCCTCCAGGGGGGCGCCAGTCCAAGTACGCAGTCAATGCCTTTGAGGTCTTTGACATCGAGACTCGCTCCTGGACCAAGTTTCCCAACATCCCCTGCAAGCGGGCCTTCTCCAGCTTTGTGACCCTGGACAACCACTTGTACAGCGTGGGAGGCCTGCGACAGGGTCGGCTCTACCGGCAGCCCAAGTTCCTGCGAACAATGGATATGTTTGACATGGAACAGGGTGAGCTGGGAGCCACGCTCCGCAGGGCATCCCCAGGGAAGTGCTGGCTGCTTGCCTTCCTTCGGGTTGACCCCTGCTTCTCTCCGTCCCATCCATGTTCCCAAGGCCACCTACCCAGCTAGGGAAGCCTCTCCAAAATCTGACCAGCTGTCTTCCTCAGGGCTACTATATAGGGTTATTTCCATCTGTGTAGGGCTCTCTTCCATGAGTTATTTTCATCAAAACCTTTTCTATGTATTATTTTCTTACAATATCTGTGCAGAACCAAATCGGGGAGGGATTTTTCTTTACTGACGGAAAAACAGAGGGATGTTCACTGTCTCTATCAGCTTCCTCCGCAGCTTAGAGTCACGGAGGGAATTCATGGTGGGAATTCCATGTTTTAAGCTGCGAGCATGGGGTGGGTGCAGGTGGCAGAGGAGGGCATTGAAAACAGCAGGGGGCGCTGTGAACACCCACAGAAGTAAATGGAAGGGCATCACTGCCTAGGGTGAGAGCCATATAGGGCTTGTCTATGTTTGATAGGGATGGTCAGCTCCTAATTCTTCCTCTTTATGGCCTGTAGGGGGATGGCTAAAGATGGAACGTTCATTCTTCCTCAAGAAGCGGAGGGCAGACTTCGTGGCTGGAGCTCTGAGTGGACGGGTCATAGTAGCTGGGGGTCTTGGTAAGGATGGAAGTCCAGGCTGGGATGTTTGTGCTCGATGGATCTCTGGCACTTTGCATGAGCAGCAGAATCCTGTGGCTAAAGGCCCAGGGAGATAGCTCAGTAGAATAAGTGCTTGCCTGGCAAGCACAAGGGCCTAAGTTCAATCCCCGGTTCTGAAAAAAAAAAAGAGAAAAATCCTGTGGCTTTTTGTACATTACTTGCCTACTTCTTTATTCTATTTTTTTGTTTGTTTGTTTGTTTGTTTTTGATTACTGTATTTTTTTGGTTGAACTGTTTTTCAGGAGAGATTTTTTATGTTTTGTTTTTGGTGCCAAGGACCGAACTCAGGGCTTCCAGCTTGCTAGGCAAGCATTCTACCGCTGAGCCAAATCCCCAGCCCCTACTTCTTTATTCTAAATACTGTAATTCAAAACCTATTCTTCCTTGTATAGGGACTTTGCTTATCCATTTAGGGAACCTAGATGAGGTCTTTATGTCCTCTTGCACTGGGGAAACTGAGGCTCAGAGAGAATAAGGGACATGCTATTAGCCATGTAACCGAGGTTTGAAGAACACAAATCCTTGAAATGACTGGAGGGGACTTCATCTTCTGACCCATTTCTGTTCCTTAGATGCCCAGCTCTACCTTGGGATAGGAATGCATTTAATCAAATACATGCTTCTACAGATTTAAGATTTGATATATTACCCCTCTCATAAATTGCTGGTATTTTGAAGACAAGACTGTAATGGAGGAAACCCAATGTCATTAGGGCAGAGAGATACAGGCAGTAGGGCTTGAGGCGCACAATTTAAGTGTGGACATAGCCCCACATTACTTGTGCATGAAGAGACCACAGAAGCTAGACCACATGATAACTTTTGTAGTGAAAAGTAGAGGGGATACAGCAGTGCTCTAAAAAGTTCTGATAAAAACCAAAGGTGAGGGGTGAATGCTTATTCTTAGAAAAATGAAAAGACAGGGAGATCAGAGGGGTAGAGTGCTGCCCGACGAGAGCCATCAGCCCAGGACAGGGAAGAGGAGGAGGCTGCATCTGAGCCAAGGACACCACAGCAGCTGCTCCATGTGTGTTTGTGTGTCCACAAGAGAGGGAGGTGGGGATTGGTAGCTGGATTGGTAAGGTCTAATTCTGTTGTCACTCTTAGGAAACCAGCCTACAGTCCTGGAGACAGCTGAGGCCTTCCATCCAGGGAAGAACAAATGGGAAGTCCTCCCAGCCATGCCCACACCCCGCTGTGCCTGCTCCAGCATTGTCATAAAGAACTGTCTCCTGGCCGTAGGGGGTGTCAACCAGGGTCTGAGTGATGCAGTGGAAGCTCTGTGTGTCTCAGACTCCTAGGTGTCCAGGGCCCACGCCTCGAATCTAAGTTGTATCACTACACTTGACATGAGGAATGGTCTTGACAGAGCAGTTTGGGCTACTTTTCAGGTTGCCCAATACCAGAGGAGGGGCCGCTGTTGTCCTTTCTCTAGCTCTGAACTAGACTGAACATCTCTTGGAATTAAAAAATAGAGAACGGTGGGGAGGGGGTGTTTTGACCCTCTAGTTTCTTCTTTGGACTACATCCCTCCTCCATCTGGTGGTCAACTGTGGAACTGTCGTGGACCTCATCTAAAGAAACATCGAAACATGAAGTCAGAAGCAGCTGCGTGCAGGAGGAAGTCAGGGGCTCACCTGGCCAGGCCAGGCCAGCAGCCTCAGCAGGAAGGACCATTCCTCTTGGGGTTCTTGCTGGGCATTGCTGATGGGGAAGAGGCAGACTCTGAGCCCTGTGTCTGTCCCCCACATCTCCTTCTATTTTGCCCTTTGCTACCT
The DNA here is from genome assembly GCA_004027165.1 of Ctenomys sociabilis. Classification (NCBI taxonomy): domain Eukaryota; kingdom Metazoa; phylum Chordata; class Mammalia; order Rodentia; family Ctenomyidae; genus Ctenomys; species Ctenomys sociabilis. Next base: position 50,497 of record PVKA01004107.1, on the reverse strand, counting down.
GTTTTGCACCAGAGACCCTGCCCTTTTGTCCCCAGCAACCCCTAGAGTGCTCCCTGTGTGAAACCTTCCCCTGTACACTGTGGCATTGAAATCTACGCAGGATAAATTGACTCTGTTTAATAACAGCAGCACAATAATTAAACTCTATATTCCTATCTTTTCTGCTGCCTCCACAGGGGTGGGTGGAAAGGCAACCCTAAGTAACAATCCCTCTGATGTTTTCAGGCTATTTAAGTGGGGGGGGGTGCAGGGAGATGGCTCAGTAGAATAAGTGCTTGCCTGGGAAGCACAAAGGTCTGAGTTCAATCCCCGGTTCTGCCAAAAATAAAAATAAATAAATAAATAGGGCCACCTATCCTTGCTGTTCCCTTTGAAGAATCCCATCTTTCCACAGCCACCATCAGCTGCCCCACTCCTGAAAAAACAGCAAATTTCCCTTGTCTTTTTACCATGACTCTATGTCTATGTTTGGCTAACTTGTATTCACTCAGTCTGTATCAGGTTCCTCCTCTTTGGGGTTTTTTTCTGTGTTTTAGGGAAAGACTTTTCCCTAAATACTAGGTTCAAGGTCTCACTACTGGATCAGACTCCTAGTGATTCTCCTGTTTACAGCCTCCCAAGTGCTAGGGTTATAGGTGTACGCCACCACACCCAGTCTCCATTGCCGACTCAATGTGCTGGGGGTGGGGAGCAGGGGCCGGCATTTCTGGCCCGGGGATCACCCCCCGCCCCCGCATGCGCCTTCTTGCGAGCGCTTTAATCCACTGAGCTCTTTGGCCAGCCCTGCTCCCTGACTTTAAGAAGGCATAAAAGTCTTGAGGATGTCCCTCCTTTTAGCTTGTTCGGCACCTCAATGGTTCCCAGTTGCCTGTAAGGCTGTGCCTGGCTAGGATGGGGCTCACGGTAGAGCACTTGTCTAGCACACCTGCGGCCCTGGGCTCCATCCCTAGCTCTGAAACCAAAGTCGTGCTAGCACTGGGAATGCAAAGATAAATGAAATGCGCTCCGAGAGTTGTGGAGCTGCCAGGCAGCGAGCGTCCTCCTGCGGTGGTGTAGTTATCTCCTATGGAGATGGAACAGGAGGGGATCGCCTGTCTGTATCTGAGGACTCAACGGGAACTTCCTGAACAGAGCGTGACTCCTCAACAGGATCTCCAAGGTTTAATGGAACCTGAGTCTTGAAGAGGTGAGGACTTTCATTTGCCCTTTCCTTGGGACCTCGACTTTTTTCTTCCCCGAGTCCCAGAGGATGCCGACACCTGCTGGCCCGTCTTTCCTTCGCTGCAGAGTGAGAAGTCTCTGTGCCGCTGGTGCCCCCTAGTAGCAGACTGCAGAGAAGCGGCCTGCATTGCTTTTATCTCCTCTATTTCCTCTGAACTTGTACAAAACTGAGCTGGAGGAGGTGCAGATACTGAAAGGGATGGCACAGCCCCCTGGAGGAAGCTGACACAGGGACTGTCCGTGATGCAGTCGTCCTGTTTCCCTTCCATTTTTGCCCTGCCTCTCCAACCCTCTCCAACTCCCTACCCAAGAAAGGTGTCTATGAACAGTGGTACCCGCAACCTTTGCAAGAGGAGGCCAAGCCCTACGGGCGGCATCTTCCAAGTGCACAAAATGGTCCTGTAACCATGGATGGGGCTGAGTATTTTTTTTTCTCAGAGCCAGGAACTGAACTTGCACTTGCCGGGCAAGAACTTATTCTACTGAGCCATCTCCCTGGCCCCTTGAAGTATTAAAATAGCTGAAACTGTAGGAATATGGCCAACTCTAAAAGTTAAACTAGGAATGGTGACATGCACATAACCTAGCACTCTGGGAGAATGAAGCAGAAGGACTGCAAGCTCAAGTTCAATGTGGGCAACTTAAGACCCTGTCTCACAAAAAAAGGGGGCCAGGCTGGAGATGCAGCTCAGTGTCAAGACCCTGCATTCAATTCCAGTAAGTGTGCTAAATAATTACTTGAAGGAAAGGTTGAATTAGCTACTCAGGGATGGAGCTGGTGTCTGCTGAGGAAGTTCATGTGGGAGAACTCTGGGGTGTGCTGAGGAGATAGGGATGTACTGTCTCAGTGTTAAGCCCCACAGCTGGCAGCTGTGGACCCACAGTTGATGGCCTGTCTTTTGACCATACACACACACACGTACTTTCTCTTACACACACACACACGCGCTGTCATACACACAACCTCTGGGAAGGCCCCTCACCTTTCTTACCTTCATTTTCCAATCTACCCAACAACAGCAATGGTGATGCCATGTCACGAGGTAGTAAAGCACCTGCTTCAATCCTCGGATCAACTCTGATGTCCTGTTTTGCAGATATGAAAACTGGGGGCTGGAGAGGTTCCATAACTACTCCGGGGTCCCCCCCTGGTAAGTGACTAAGCCAGGCCAATTCCAAAACTCATGAACACAACTCTGTGTTGTCTCGGGTGAGCAAGTACTGGCAGAGAAAAACCAAATACCATGGTGCTACCTGAGGAGTCCGGAATCCAACCTGGGAGGACAAAGACTGTCTCACGGGGAAGGAAGGCGAAGATTATCCAGGCAAGGTTGGGAAGGGCTAGCTGGAATGAGAATAGCGTCCAATATTCCTAAATTTAGATCCCTGGGAAGGAAAGTTCCTTTGAATTTTTTTTTCAGTCCATTGGCTTTTCCAAACAATTGTTTAAAGTGAGCATCTGTTATGTGCTTGGTGTGGCGCTCGATTTAGGATCCTGTCTTCTTGGAGTTGCCGTACTAATGGTGAGACTGGCAGACCCTCTCCAGTCACTCTGTGCTGAGTGTCTGCACCCTGGGCGGCTAAGCGAGCTGAGGCAGACTGAGAAGTTGGGGCTGGCTTTTGAATGATATAACTCAAACTGCTCTTTGAAAGAGACCAGCCAGGCTGAGATTGATCACAGGCTTTGAAGAAAGAACAGGTTCTCATTATGATTCTCACATACTAACTGATCAGGGGAACACTGATTAACCTCTCTTAAGTCTCAGTTTTCCTATCTGTAAAATGGGCAAAGTGAGGCCTCACTTGTTATGAAGCTAAGAGCTACCTCCTTTGTGTAAAATGATCTTCTGTTAAATAAGCAGCACATTATTAATTTTGTTGTTGTTGAAGGAGATGTAGAGGTGTTCTCAAGGCCACTAAGGGGAAAGGGTTTTGCTTGCTGGGGGTGGGCGGTGGGGGCAGACCCAGCCTGGTGGAGAATGCAGGGAGAGGACGTGGGAAAGTGAGACTACAAATGCAAGCTGGCAGATCAAGCAAGATCCTACTGAGATGGAAGAGGATATCAGAAAATGAAAAGAAATCCCTTGCTCTTGGGTAGGAAAGATCAGTATGGTGAGTATGGTCATACTTCTGCTACTGTTTACAGACTTAATGCAATTTTGATCAAAATTCCAACAGCATATCTCATAGAATTAGAGGAAACAATCATAAAGTTCATTTGGAACCCGAAGAGACCTAGAGCAGTAAAGGCAGTTCTGGGCAACAAAGGCAAGGCAGGGACCATCACGATCCCCCACTTAAAATTATATTATAAAGCTACTGTGATAAAAACAAAATGAAGGTCAAGGAGATGACTCAGTGGAATAAGCACTTCCCTGGCAAGCGCAAAAGTCTGAGTTCAATCCCCTGTTCTGCAAAAAAAAAAAAACAAACAAACAAAAAAAAAAACCATTAGGCTCAATGGAATAGATTAGAAAATGCAGAAACAAACAACTCCAGGCATATTCAGCACTTTATCTTTTTTTTTTTTTTTTTTTTTTTTTTTCCTGTACTGGGGATCAAACTCAGGACTGTGCACTTGCTAGGCAGCCGTTGACCTCACTAAATTATATCCCTGGCCCTAGCCACCTTATCTTTGATGAAAGTGCTGAACACACTCATTGGAAGAAAACCTCTTTAAATGGTGCCGGAAAAACTGGCTGTGCACATGCCAAAGGTGAAAATTGGACTCATACTTTTCACCATGCACTAAACTAAACTTGAAATGGATCGGGGCCCGGGAGATAGCTTAGTAGAATAAGTGTTTGCCTGGCAAGTGCAAGTTCCTGAGTTCAATCCCCAGCACCACAAAAAAAACAGAAACATTAAATCTGCTGGAAGATAGACTAGCTAAAACTCTTGAAGACATTGGTATAGGCAAAGACTTTATGAATAAAATCCTAACTGCATAGGAACTATCCCAACAAATCAATAACTGGGATCTCATCTTATTAAAAAGCTTTAGCAGGACCGGGGAGATGGCTCATCTCCCCGGAATAAGTGCTTCCCTGGCAAGCTCAAGGGTCTGAGTTCAATCCCTGGTTCCACCAAAAAACTAAACAAATAAATAAGTAAAATAAAATAAAAATACTTTTGCACAGCAAGCAAAACCACCAGCAGAGTGAAGAGGCAATCCACAAAGAGGGAAAAATATGTTTTCCAGCTGTTCCTCAGACAAAGCGTTGCTATCGGAACATATAAACAACTCAAAAAAAAATTAAAGACCAAAAATTAAAGACTCTCAAATTTAAAGACCAAATTCAAAAATGGGCATATGAGGTGAATACACACTTCTCAGATAAAGAAATAGAAATAGCAAATAAATATATAAAAAAATGTTAAGCATCACTAGTCATTCGAGAGATGCAAATCAAAATAACATTGAGATTCCATCTCACCCCAGAAAGAATGGTTATTATCAAGAAATCAACCAATAATAGATGCTGGCAGAGCTACGGGGAACCGAGGTACTCTTCTCCACTGTTGAAATCAGCGTGGAGATTCCTTGAGAAACTAGGATTAGAAGTTCCATTTGCACCTGCTGTTCCTCTTCTGCATATCTTCCCAGAAGAATTAAACATATTATACCTGAGTGATACATGTGCATCCATGCTTATAGCAGCACAATTTGCGATCGCTGGATCTTGGAAACAACCCAAATGCCCATCAACTGAGGATGGGGTCTTTTTATACAATGGAGTATTAGTCATCCATAAAGAAGGATCAACTGGAAACTTCTATAGGTAAATAGATGCATCTTGAGTGAATATTCATAAGTGAAATAAGTCACACTCACATGTCAACACTGTATTATCTCCCTAGTATGAAAAGCTGAAAAAAAAAAAAAGAAGAAAAGCTGAAAGAGTAAATAAGATCCAAAATGTACAACAAATATTGTGAAATGGGAAGAAACTTTGAAAGGAAAGAACATGTGGAGTAGGGGAATGGAGAGGAAAACATAGGGAAAAATCATCTATAAAAGCATATATTAAGATAATTATACCACTAATTTCTCTTAGGTTTTTTTTTTTTCACTACTGAGGATTGAACTCAGGGCCTTGTGCTTGCCAGGCAAGCACTTATTCTACTGAGCTATCTCCCCAGCCCCTCTCTTAGTTTATTGAAAAGTACCATTTGTGCTAATATTGTTTGGACAATTAAATAACTATACCTTGTACTCTGAGTTATTTGTTTATTTTTGGTACTGGGAATCAAACTTAGGACCTTGTGCCTGCCAGGCAAGTGCTGTGCCACTAAACTATATTCCTGGCCCTGAGTAACTAATTTAAATATAACAATACCCAATGTTACTCTCCTATTACCTTGCTTTGAAATTGGGGGGGAGGGAGGGCTTTTGCCCTTTAATTTAAAAAAAAAAATTATAAGTCCTAACTACTTGCCTTGCTAGGGAGGCTGTGCTTTATGCGCACAGTAGGTTAGAAGCACATTATGGCTGTCAGTGGAAGAGCAGTGTGATCAGATTTGTGCCTTAGTAGCACAGAGAATTCTGTTGAGTTCCTCCTCCAAGGACGGTGAAGCAGGCAGACTAGCCAGGCATCTGCCAGGACAAGAAGGAATCCTGGGGGGTCTTACGGATCTGCAGCTACATGCAGGCCCAGCTTCCAGGCCTTCTCCTGAGCAAGGCCGATCTGTGGGGTAATCAGAAGGTCAGAAGGTCTCACGAGAGAGCAGACGAGTCCAGCCCTTAGGGGACTTTTATTTCCTCAGGGCATTATTCTAACAGTATCCTCCTACCTCCGGCATAGCAGGTGGGGTGCAGCTGGTCTTTCCCAATCCCACTTTATAGCAGGACCCTAACCATCTAAGCACAGTTAATGATTGGGAGGATTGAAAGGCTGGCTCAGATCGGTGTGCACACGCTCCATCACTGCTCTGAGCTCGGTAGGAAAGAGAACACAAGGAGTTCCACTACTCATTCCCACCCCCATGTGGCCTACAAGGAGAGGCATGCTCTGCGTGGGGTAGGGCAGGGAGGGTGGCTCCCCTGTCCCTCTTTCTGGCTCCTGATAAGGGCTGATAATCTTTTTTTTTTTTAATGTCTTTTTGAGACAGGGTGTCACTATGCAGTCCAGGCTGGCCTTAAGCTCACTTTGTAGCTCAGGCTGGTCTTGAACTCACAACAATCTTCCTGCCTCAGCCTCCTGAGTGCTGGGATTACAGGCCTGCGCCACCACACCCAGCAGGGCTGATGATCTTGAGGGTTCTTTAGCTTGTGGCAGCTTCATTCCAATTTCTACCTCCATCTTCACATGTGTCTATCAGTGGATGTCTACCCTAATCCAACATGATCTCGTATTAAATTGATTATATCTGCGTGGACCCCACTTCCAAAACCATCCACACAGGTACCAGGATAGGACCTCAGCATTCTGATTTGGAGATTACAGTCAACTCACAACACCATGGAAAGTTGGACGGATGAGACAGGAAGCACGAGTGTGCCTGAGGACTGATTCCCTGGAGGAGTCCACTGTTGGAGGACAGGGGAGGGGGCCAAGCTCAAGCAGCAAGAGGGCCTGGGGGAGTGGGGTGAAGACATGCTGGGGTCTGTGCAACCTTAGCCAGGCCTGGGGAGAAAGGCTTGGAGTGAACCAGCATAAGTAGGACCCACTCATCCTGGTGGTGTCTCTCAGTCCTCGTCCCTCTCCCTCCCCATCCACACTGCAACCAGGGACAAAGAAGGGAGAGAGAGCGCTGGGAACAGTGGGTGGCTGGCTGCAAGTGGCCTCAGCATCCTGGGTTAATTCCGCATAGGCTTTCTGTTCTGCTCTGTGCCACACCTCTGCTTTAGCATTCAGACCATGGGCTGTCTTCATCCTGGTTCATTTTAGTTCCACATGCAGGCCACTAGGCACCTGGCTAGAAAGAGCTCTCATTCCTGCCTCTGAAGCAGAGCACTAGGAACCCAGGATCCCTGGTCCTAGGCCAGCGAGGTCTTTGAAGTGCATGCTCTGTAGGACATAGGAAGCAGTGACCTCACACCAGCCCAGCTTCCTGCACAGCACCCAGCGCACTTGGGTTGACTTGCCCCCCACACACAATTATCTCACACCTGCATGTACATGTACCCTCACTCCAACCCAGACATACTTCACACGCACACTTATATGGATATGACCATGCATGCGCACACGCACGCACACACACACACACACACACACACACCCTTTACACTTCAAATACGCCTATGTTTCATAATTTTACAGATTGCACACTGGCATTCCTTATCCACACCTGCTCATGCACACAGTTTTGTTCTCACAAATGCCCTCTGTCCCCCCTGCTGTGAATGCACACTCAGCATGGGCGCTTGTGCTCAGCATCCTTTTCATTTGGAAAGGGCGTGGCTGAAACCTTCTGCAGTCCTTAGTCCTTGCCGTGGTCACACTGCAGCCCCCTGCACAGCGCATGCGGTGGTTCCTCAGCAGGGCTAGAGGGACCTTCTGCACACTCCCAAAGAATGGGGGTGGCCTGCTTTACAGGTCAGGAAAATGAGACTCCACAAGAGCTCCTCTACAAGAGTTTCTTAGCTCCTTGGAGTGGGGACTCATTCTCACTCTCCTTGCCGCTCACTTTGTTGGCTGGTGCCTGGCAAGCAGCCAGCCCTCCACAAGGGCTGCATGTGGGGTAAGCAAAAGTGGGTGGCTCCCTGAGAGACTAAGGAGAGGTCTGGTGCCTGGGGCCACGTTCCTCATTCAGCCACATGCTCTCCATGCTCTAAGCCAGTTATTACTGTTAGTGCAAGCCCTTGGCACCAGCACCTTGAGCAGCTATCACAACCCTGGGTAGAAAGTGATCTCCTCACCTTCCCTTCCCTCCCACCCCCACCTACTGCGTAGCCTCTGAACCTCCTCACTTCATATAAGGAAATGTCAGTAGCCTCCTCATTCCTGTTTCCCTCCTTCAGAAATTGTGCTTGTTTACACATCCAACTAAATCCTATGGAACTTAAACATCCTCCCTTGGTGTCCCCTGGCTCTCCACACAATGCCCAGGCTCTAGGGTCCTTCACAAAGGCTCTGCCCTTCCAGCCTCCCCTCCCCACTCTGCTCCACACTCCCCCAATGCCCTGGCTGTTCCTCAGCTCCCTGCCCAGCAAGCCTCACCCTGGATGCCTCCTCCACTGTGTACCTGGTGAATGCAAGCCCTTGTCTCCTGGTCCACTTCACTACCACCCACACACATACATTTTAGGGGTACTCCTCAGAGCTGTGATGATGTCACTAACCCTTGTGGCCCAGGACATCTGGGGGCATTCAGTATTTAAGCATATATCCAACAGCAGGCTTGAGAAATTCAGAAATCAAAGAACCCATAGACAGCAACATCTGTGAGAGACATGTTACAATGCCCGTCTTCTTCTAGCTCCTCCCAGGCCGGTGGCTAACACAAGGCCTGGCCTAGCAGTATTTCTAATCCTCCTACTTAGGACAGAGGTTCCCTCTCTCTCTTCTTGTGGACTCCAACAAAGAGGACAGGTCATAGCTGAGCTTTTTTATGAGTTGTGGTTAACAGCCAGCTGATTAATCTAGCCTTGTAATAGCTGGCTCACACCAGTCTGTGCCGGTGTCATTCAGGGCCAAGAGAAATGCTGGCTCTTGCCTTCCTTTACAAAGGGCCAGAAGCTGGTGACCCGGTTAAAGAATGTGCTTTGCTTGGGGTTTGCATTCCATGAGCAGCTTGGGAGGCCAAGGGTTTGGGCTGCCAGCAGGAGCCAGGCACAGGGCAGAGAGGCAGCGCTGGACACACTTCCTCCCACTTCTTTGTCCTGTCCTGTCTGGTCCCTCCCAGCCTCTCTGAATCGAGACAGGACTGAGACAGGACTGTGACAGCAAGAAGACACTCACCCCTTCTCAAGGAGCAACGTTTACATAAAAAGTAAAGTCACCAGGCTCTGAGTCATAGCACCCATCACTATAAACTCCTACGTGCTCAGGAGCCTGTAACTGTCCACAAGGCACATCCAAATTCACGGTCTCTTTTGACCAAGGAGGAACTCACCACACCTCAGGAGACTGGGTCACCTGCCCGAGGACATGTGGCCAGCAAGGAGCCGAGCTGGTGTTTTCCATAACTCCAGCCTCCTCTACATTCATAACCCCTGCATACCCTGTCTAACCCAAGGTCCTGACTTCATGAGGTGATGCAGAACAAATAAAGCTGTGAATGTGAGTACTGACAACCACACAGAGGAGGGATTGTATTGTATTTTGCACAATCTCAGTCCGGCAAGGGACTTACAGCAAAGACACCCTAGGGCAGTCAGTAGAAAGTCCTTGGAAACATGGTGGTCCAGTGGAGAAACCCCACGAAACCTTTAACCCCAGTCCTAAGTGTTTCCCCCCATATTTCTCAAGCCTGAAGCAATAGAGGCCTCAAAGATCAGGAAAGGGACATTAGGATGCAAAGGAGGAAGGAATTTGTTTTTGTTGTTCTGCCATTAATACTGGGGTAAGAGCCCTTTTCTAATACACTAACTACAAGCTCTAGGCTTTAAACATATGCAGACATTGACCTATTCCACCTCTCAACCCTCAGAATATCTTTGGTCTGGATTTTAAAAATCATTCCTGGGCGTGGGGTAGTTAAGAAATTCTTCCTCTGGTCTCTGGTCATCTCTCTCTCTCTCTGACCTGCAGAGAAGAGCTCCAACTCTGGGCAATTGCAGGGCCCACTCTAGCTCAAAGTTTAGCTTCACCCACCTCTTGCTCCATTAGTTCAGGCATCAGATCAATTCTGTGCCTCCTCCCATCCCTAGCACATGCAGGTGAGTCTCTGCCAGAATTAGGAGAAAGAGCTCAGAAAGACCTAAGTCAGGCAGAATGAGAGGAAACCATGCATCTGACAGCTTTGCATCATGTTCTGTCCTGCAGCAAGCCCTCCAGGTAGGCAGCAGGCACTTTTCGTATCAGTAAACTAGGGCACAGAGCAACTCAGTCTGCTAGAAATTCTGGGCAAACTAGGAATTCTCTCCAAGCCAAAGAACGTTGGAGCTTGCCAATTCTGGTGCCATTTGGTGGCGTTGTGACTTTGAAGTGACAGTTGTTTATTTCTTGTGTCTCAGTTTCCTCACACGAGGATGACCATGTGTTAGTGCCTACTCCACTGAGCTGTGCTGAGAACTCAGTTCATCAGAAGAGCTCATCTGAGCAACGATGGCTGGCATTCTTTCTCAGCTTCTCCATCACTCTTCACAGAGCTGCAGGAAATGAGATGCACAGTCAGCTGCTGGCAGAAGAGCCTGGAGCCCAGGTTGCCAGGCTCCTGTGCCGAAACATCATGCCCCCTTGTGAGTGAGGCAGGGAATGAGGCTCCTGAATGCCCCATGAGAAGGCGGATACCTGGTGGACAAGACAAGCGGAGCAACCGAGGTTTCTAGTGTGTCCATGCTTAGTGCAGCACGATTACAACAGGCTTGAAGCAAGACTCAGAGTTGATTTACTTAAGTAAATGCCTCTTTGGCAATAGGGAACCACTCTCAAAAAAAGAAAGGCTTTGGCCATGGCCACTTTGTGAGTTGAGGTGAGAAGTGGGGCTGGATCTTAGGACATGTGGTTCCTTTCTCTCTGTGCATAGCATCCTTAGTTCTTCATCCCAGAGAAAGGGCAAGCTGTCTGGCTTGTCTTCTCCTTTGTAGACATTTTCCTGGGCTTTGCCTGTGAATGACATTAAATTGCTCTATTTAACTGAGGTCTTGCAAACTGTCTTTAATGTTTCAGCAAAAAATTCTCCAAACTCCTGGTAAGGATTGCTGGAATTTAGACTGTCCACAGCTCATTAATTCCATCTTGTACTTCCAGAACTCATGTGGGGGGCAGGGAGGTGGCTCAGTGGAATAAGCACTTCCCTGGCAAGCACAAGGGCCTGAGTTCAATCCCTGGTTCCACATTAAAAAAAAAAAAAAAAAAAAAAAACCTCATGTAGGTACCACAAGGCAATGCAATCCTTAGGCTCCAACTGTGGCATTACACTTACAGAGCGGGGCTTTACCTCCCCTCTGCTACTTCTAGCTGGGTGTTCTTGTTTGTGACACTGTATTCAAGATGCCTAAAAGCAGGCTGGATCAGTAAGTATTAGAACATTATGCCTATTATTATGGTTGTTCTGTGTGTATTTGTTGAATGAAAGAGCAAAGGAAAGCCCAACTTCAATGTGCAGACATAGGATTGGGACTCATGGATCTTGCTAGGTGCAGTTTGGTCAACAGAGGGCAGCTTTGAGCCAGGCATCACAACTTGGTGACGACTACCGGGATTTACACCCTTTTCTAGATTTACACCTAGTCTGGGAAAACTAGTTTTAACAAGCAGGCTCCTATCCAGGCTCTCCCCACCCAGGAATGGGGAAGGTCATTATCTTCCAGTTCACCGTGTCTACAAGCTGCGGGCCGGGCTGTAATTCATCCTGAGTTCTGGGGAAAGGCAAGTTGACGGTTGAGGTCTCCACTGTCAGATCTCCACTGAACATAGATGGCGAGCCAAGTCATCTGCCTTCTTTCTCTTTTTCCAGAGGAAATGGGCACAGGGGCTCAGGCATCTAAACTAAAATAATTATAAGGAAGGAGATACAAGAGCAGTGATGGCAAACCTGCAACCCAAGTGCCCAAACTGCAACCCAGAGCCCACTTATTTACTTTTTGCGGTACTGGGGACTGAACTCAGGACCCTGTGCTTGCCAGGCAGGCAATTATTCCACTGAGCAATCTCCCCAGTCAGCCCATTTATTTATTGCAAAGTGCCAGCACTGCAATGAAACCTGAATGCTTGGGCAATGCTGAAGTCACTTGGATTGAAGTGAGAAGTGGGGCTGGATCTTAGGTCATGTGGTTCCTTTCTCTCTGTGCATAGCATCTTAGCTCTCCATCCCACAGAGAATACATGCCGTGGTTTTGTCACCACTGCTCCAGACCATCAGACACAGCATGCTTTCTGTCATCTCTTCTCTCTTCCCCTCATCCCTACCTCCTTATTTCATCATCAAAGGCACTCTCAATTTTACCTACCCTTCAAGGTTCAGTTGGATTCCTCTAGGGTCTGTCTCCATGAAGCGCCCAAGCCCAAAAAAAGACCATGTACTACTTTGTATTCTCTTAAAAGCCCTCCCACTTTCTGCTTTGGATTTATGGGAAATTATTGCTTATTGTATTTCCTTTATTACACTGTAAACTTCTGAGAGCAGGGAACTTATTCTTAATCACCTTTCAAGTCTCATTTCAGAGGTGTTGGAGACCTGCTTATTTGCTCGAATCCCTACCTCACCAAAAACATGGCCCGGCTTCCTTTCAGCTGTGACCCCGCTCACACCATGCACCACAGAACACATCACGGGATTTGTCACTCTAAGCTGCTTGCAAGCCCTCCACCAACCACTGCATGCACAGATAGTGAGGCTGCTGGTCTCTCAATGTGCACATAGTAGGTACAATACATCATCCCTAAAAGCAGCCTTTGAAACATTAATCAGTGATAAAGCGTGGGGGCGGGTGGAAGCTTTTCCCTCCCAGGCCTGGAGACCGAGGCAGACAGGAGAGAGGGAGGCTTGGCTCAGTCCAGACCTCCAAGTGCAGGCACACATCCGTGCATAAGACAGGAATTCCCCAAGACTGCTGACAGCCAAGCCTCTGTCAGGCATTTCACTCTGCCATCAACTAGATGTCCCTATAAGGAATGTGAGAGTTGGCTACCAGCAGTCAAGAACCTTTCTGAGGCACGCATTATTCTGCCTCTGTGTCTGCTTGTTTGCCTTCCTTGCTGCCTGCTGGGAAGAGTCAACAGCCAAGACATGTCACTGAGACCCTGTCATTCACCCCCTGTGGGTCACCAGGCTGCACTTTGGCTGGAAGTGGGAGACTCTTTTTTTCCTCAGTCTTTGTCATCCATCTGGATTGTAGTCAAGGAAGCCATGGTCAGGGATGGGGAATGTCCAAGAGCATCCAGGTAATGCTCCCCTTTGCTGTTATCACTTTAGCTGGCAAAGAGGGAGATCAGTCATATGTAGGCCCTTTCAACTTAGTCTTCAGATTCCATTGCATATCTATGCCTTTAGCTTATAACATCTATTGAGCAGCTTTTATATACCTACCAGTTCATGGGGTCTTGCAAATATTTCTAGGATCCTGGTTTATCTGATCAGCCTGAAAAGTGGTCTTGGGCTTATCTATATAATTCTTTGTCTTTCTTACAAGGAAATATTGATCCAGCGGGCTGATTGCCCCATGAATTTCAGATCTCATATTTTGAAGCCCTGTCTACAGGAAGCAGTGCTGTGTCATTATTATTCTCCCATTTGGGATGGGGCTCCCTCCTATTATGCACTCCAAGGGCATTCTGTTCTTCCCCCATCATGGACATTTCTTCTTCTGCATAGCATTGTTTCTCATGAGACTGAAAATTATCTGAAGGTAAAAATCATATCCATCTTGTCACTGTTGTCTCCCTTGGCCTAGCTCCCAGGGGGCACCAGTGATTGTAGAGTAAGAGCCCAGGAAAGAGCCTTGACACAGGTCACATGTGTCAGAGTCAGGAAAGAGCTGATGTCTCCCAACACCCCAGTTCATTCAAGCTTCTTTTTAAGATTCTTAATCAGTCCAGATAGGCCACTTGGAATGGTTACAGACACTAGAAGGGGAAGGAAACGGCAGCGTAACAAAACTCTTTCTATTTTCACAGATAATCTGGGCAAAAGGGGAGAAACCAAACCAGCTACCATGTCCTATGGCTCCCCAGATTTGGGGGGAAGGGAGATTAGTGTCCTATGTAAAGGGATCCTGATCATGTCAGTCACGAAGGCCAAAGGGCTCCATGGAGGGATGGAGACATCTATGAATCACAGTAGGAAGGGTCAAGAGACAAGGAGAAGAAGATAAGTGGGCTAATACTAAATATAAAATTTACCACCTGGGGACCTAGTCTTTCCAGATTCTCAGCATCCCCTAAATACACCACTGGGGAATCATCCCCCTGGGGGAATAGAATGAAATGTGGGTACAGCTGGAGCCCAGTCAAGGACCTGTCTGCTTTAGGGGGTAGGGTTTCCTTCAGGGAAGGGGATCAAGGTCTATTGCCTTCTCCACAAACCAGGATTTAAATCTCACCAGTTGTGCAGCCTCAGGCAGTACAATAGTCACTACAGAGATCTGAGTTATCCATTCTAGAAAGCTATTCTAAAAATTCTAGAAATTCTAGAAATCTATTCTCGAAAGCCTGTTGTCTTCATTGTCCTCTCCACAGACCAGGATTTGAACCTCACCAGTTGTGCAGCCTCAGGCAGAACTATAGTCACTGCATACATTTGCTTTATCAATTCCAGAAGGCTGCAGACATGTTCCTTTCCCCCACCCCAATCAGAAGAGTAGCAAAGCCTACAGATGTTGTTTCACTCTAAAAGGGGATTCCAAGTCAAACCTCATGATGTCACAAGACCTCCTGGCTCTAAAATCATGGAGAAGAAAACTTTGGGGAGAGCAGCTAATTACTACAAATGTGATTTTTTTTTTTTTCATTAATGAATGAACACTCCATGAGTCCCACCACACCTCTGTCCTACAAGCCTTCTTTCATGAAGAGTAGGAACCTCCTGGTCCAGGATTCCAGGATCCAGTTAAGGTTGATATCACTGTAGAGAAATGAACGGCACTCTCTTTCCACTCTCTGCTCCTTTGTAGACCTAAAGATTGTCAAACGACTTCCTACATTTTGGCTTGGGGGTAAAGAAGCAAATGATGGTGATTTCTAGCATCCTAAACTGCCCCTTGCCACTCAAGAACACAGTGCAATAAAGCTGATGGCTCTCTAATCAGGACCAAGTGCTACTCAGAAATTGTAGCAATTCTGAGGACCCTCAAGTCAGATTCTGGACTTTAGTACCAACACACCCAGCAGCCTTGTGGTCCCCATTCAGGTCCCCGAGACCCAGGTGGGAGGGGCTGCGGACACCTTTCTCAGTCCCTGCTTTAGGAAGGAGGAGGGGGTGGGACCTCGGTGAGCCAATGCAGAGGTCCTGGTCACGCGCCGCCGGCGAGCGGGCCAATGGGCTTCGGGGGCGTGGCTAGGGCCTCTAGCTCAGAGCATTTATAACAACTTGGAATGCGACGCTTTGCAACTCGCTCCTTAGCGACTGTGACTTCCCGGTTGTAACTTCCCGATCTGGGTCCAAGTGCGGGACATGTGCCTGGCGCAGTAGCCTCTCCACGCAGCCTATCGATTCCACTCAGCCCTCGCTCACCTCCCGCTCGCCATGGAGTCCTTGGCCTTCTCCCGTCGCCCGGGCCCGACTCCTTCCACCGCCGCCGCGGTGACCGCAGAGTTCGCCCGGCCAATGGGCGAGGGGCTCATCAAATCGCCCAAGCCCCTGATGAAGAAGCAGGCGGTGAAGCGACATCACCACAAGCACAACCTGCGGCACCGTTACGAGTTCCTGGAGACCCTGGGCAAGGGTACCTACGGGAAGGTGAAGAAGGCGCGAGAGAGCTCGGGACGCCTGGTGAGACTCCTGCGGCGTGGGGCATGGGCCGGGGTGCGCTCCGCTCCGTGGCCGCAGAGTGCCTCTGCACCACTGCGAGACGGCGTGGCGCGGGGACCCGGCGGGTATTCCCTGTGGAGGTGTCTGTCCAAGATTATAGGGCCAGCAGCACTGAGAACCTCCGGCAACCCCAGACGGCAGGTCCTTAGAAAAGATGTGGTAAAGTTGAATTTCGTTTGGACTATGGACTATTCAATAGAGTGGAATGGAAAGAGAAAGTAGAAGGCATCGGGTCTTAACATGGGCTTGATAAATAGGTGTGTGGTAGGATGAACAAGCTATGGGGATTTTCAGCATTTGCAGTCTGGCGGTCTCACACAGTGGAGTGCTGCATAGGGGTGGGTCTGACTTTTAGGTCTTACCCAGCCTTAAAACTGAATCACACTTTCATGATGCTGGGTTTTCGATTCAGGGAGATGGTAATACCAGGCTCAGGTGCACTGTCCCTTAAAACACTTTTGGATTTGGGGCCTTTTGCGGAACTTGGTCTGTTGATTTGGTGTGTGTGTGTGTGTGTGTTGTCATGGTATTCTGTGACCTTAGGCAATTTCCTGCATCTTTGAATTCTCAGTTTCCCCTGGGGGCTAGGGGGGGGCAGTAGAAAACAGCCTGCTTCACTAGCCGCTAGGAAGATCGAGTAAGATACAAATGTGAATTTGAAGTGTTCCTAATGAACCGAACTTGCAGTGAGAATTGATACTTTTATCTGAAAGGATGGTGGATTGGCCAGAAGTTAGCTAGTGTTTCTCAAACTTCAGTTTTAGTGTACGTGAGAATGGGGGACAGAGAATGCTTGTTTAAAATATCCTCTGGTTCCACAGTCAGGGGAATTTATTTTGGAAGCCTATAATTCATATTTTAACAAGCCTTATAGACAACAGGTGGTTTTAGGGATTATGTTTTGCCAGATTCAGTTGGGTGCGCGCACACCCACGCTTGTGCCTTGTGAGTGTAACCATAGTTTGCTCTACTGGCTATGACAGCATTCCCCTCCTCAGGTTGTGTTTGCTTTTGCGGCCACTAGCTGGTTTGAAATTCAAGAAATCATTTCTTTGATAAAGTAAGAGTGAGTGCTAGGGCCCATCAATAGCACCAAGTCTGTTTCTGCTGCCAGGTTATAGCTCTTGGGCAATCATGTACTTCCGGGCTTTCCTTTTCTTTCTCTTTCTATAGAGTGAGGTTGCAATGAGGCTCCAGGCTTGAGACTGCTGGGCCTGGGCTTTGTCAAGGCTTAAACTAGAAAATAGTTGCTCATGCCTTGTACCCCTTGCTCCTGCTCTGCGCAGTACTGGTTGGTGGGGCCTGGGTGGCCCAGAAACTGAGACAGAAGTTCAGAGATTCCATGAAGCTTTTGACTGGGGTCACTGTGGGGGCTGAGGTTGGGGGGGGAAGGTCTCATTTTATTTCAGAGATAAATCAGCTTTTAATGGCTCTAGGCAGGGATTCCAGCTCTTATTACATCAGAACAAAAAACTCAGAAGAAACTCCTTGGCCTTTGCCTCTTGCTGTGTGTAGAGAGATAAGATCAGTGGGCTGGGACCTGCTCTGAACCTCCCTGCTCCATAGACCACCCAGTATTGCTGCTGGGAATTTGCTCAGGGTCTCCCCCTTTCTTGGAGAGCAGCTTTCTGCTGTGCTGATGTTTTCTCCATCCTGGAGCTTTGCAGTCTTCCTCACCCACGAAACCTGCATCTTGACTGTCTCTTTTGAAGAGAGAGCAAGAGGTTATGTCTCAGTGTAGTGCACTGGGGAGAGGGCCATAGCAGCTGTCTTGAATGAATGGAAATTATTGATGATGGCTAGATAATGACAGCTTTGAGCAATTTTCATCCCAAATTTCTCTCCACCTCTCTTGCACACATCCCACTCCCAACCTGCCCAAGTGGAATTACCAGGAGCCAGATGGGAATGTGGTGAGGAGAGACAGGTGGGTGGGACTAATGGCTGCTCCAAGAGGGCATCAGAGGAAAAACAAATATTTGCTCTGGATCTTGAACACATTCCTGGTATCCAAATGACATTTCCTCCTGTGGCTCCCAGCTCCCCTGACCACCTTTTTCCCCTAAAGAGAAAAACACATGCCAGGCTTTCTGAAATGGTGGGAGCTACCAAAGCCTTAGTAGTCAGGTACATGAAAGCCACTCTGCCAAAGGGAGGCCAATGTAGGGAATGAGGGCAGTTCAAATGTGTAATTCTCTGAGCTGGACCTACCTCTGTATCTTCATATATTGGATCTCTCAGTGAGCTTTCAAGATATTTGAAAATAACTGAGATGATCTTACTCCTTCATTGACAGGTGGGAAACTGGAGACCAGAGAGGGGAAGTGACTTATCCTTTCTTGGCCAGTTACCGGCACCTGAAACATAGGCTCCAGATGTGCCCACCCCAAGCCCTGGATGACCGAGTGCTGAGTCTTGGTTGGAACTTAGCCTTGATGAGCCTGGACTTGCCTCAGTGTGCTGTGTCAATCCAGCAGCCAGCTCCCACTGACTTTCCTGAAGCCCCAGGAAATGACAGGGGTGGGAAGAGTCACTGGGAACCAGCCCTCACCCCCACATACATTGGGCTCAGTTGAGGGACCCTGGGTGGGAGAAACTGCACTACATGCCTGTTTTTTAAACCACCAAGGGACAGTGCCTAGCTCAGAGTTGAGACTGTAAGGGTTCAAATTGTTACCAGATGTTTGACCTTGGTTTTTTCATCTGTAATATGGGGATTATAATAATTTCTGCCTCATGGGATTCTCCAAGAACTCAGTGAGATAATAAATATAAAATGCTTATAAATATAGTGTGTCTAACACATATAATGTTATTATCCCAGCAAGGCTGGCTTTGGCTGAGCCCTGCCTTCCCCTTCCTGGGCACTCATCTGTCTTAGCACTGTGCTGAGTCAAGAAAGAGTGTGGGTCATGTGTAGCCTTCCTTGAGTTGAGCCACTTCGGTCTGTTTTCTTCAAAGCCCCAGTCTCTCAGAGGGCCTCAGTGAATGACTTCTGCCTGGCCAGCTCCTCCTGCACCTGTGGGCTCAGCAGCAGCGAGGGAGGCTGCAGGCAACTCTTGTCCTGGGCTCCAGCCAAACCACACAACAGGGCTGGGCAGGAGAGCTCCTTGTCCAGGTACCTGGCAGAGTGGGCTTGGGGGTGGCATAATTTGGAGAGGGACAAGTGGCTGAGTCTCCCTTCAAAGTTTATTCCCACTTCCTGCTGGGCTCCCTTTTTTGGTGGGGTGGTGAGCCACCCCCACGCTTGTTTCCTCTCTGCTCAACCTGGGCCAATCTAACCCAACCTTGCCTCCACTATCTAAGTGGGTCATCCTCTGGCTCCTTGCCTGCTCCCAGACAGCAGCTGCCCCATGAAAGACCAGGGAGCAGTCAAGGACCTTGGCTCTGACTCTCTGCCATAGCCATGAACAGAGATGCCCAGCTGCACCCTCCCCCTCAACACCTGGAATCAGCATCCCTGGACCTTTTCGTGTTTATCCTAAGAACTTCCCACCACCCTCACCTGAAGGTAAATTTTTCTGATCTGCGTTCCTGGGAAGGAGGCAGCATTTACCAGCTGGGCCCGAGCACAGCACCGCTTTCTAGGGCAGTGGCAAAGAAGAGCACGTATTTGCTATCTCTAAATGGGATGGCTGCAAAGCCTGGCGCAGCCAGGGCAAGATACAGGGCAGTCCCTTCTCTGGGGGTGGGAAGACAGGCTGGGCACCTCCAAGGAACTTTTGTCTTCCAAAATAGAAGCTTCTCCGGGCAGCATCCCTCTCTGAATCTGTCTTCATGGGCTGGGGAATCTTGGTAAACTCTGTTTACTATATGCAAAATGGAATGGGGAATTAGCCCTGCTACCTTGCTGTAAGGGCAAGACGCTCACTGGGACAGGATCTTCAAGAATTACATTCTGACAGCTTAACACGGCCGTATTATGCTATGACCCTCGGCTAGCACCTCAAGGGCCCAGAAGCAGAAGACGCTCCGTGGAGAGCACTAGAGTGCAGAAGGGAGCACAGCGAGCCGTCCTGCTGTGGTGGCCCCATTCTTTCTGAGCAGAGTGCCCTAGCTGCCCCTCCCTAACACACCATCCATGGTTAGCAGACCTCAGCCATTCTTTAAGATCTAAAAGTGCTTTCTCCCAGGGTTGGTTTCCCTTGCTCCTCCAGGCAAAGCAAGTTCTGCAGTGCTCCTGCAGCCCGTCAGCAGGAAGGGTACCTCAGCCGGCACAGTATCACGCTCGACTGCAGTTGCTATAATTACAGTCTTCCCCTCAGACTGGGAGCCTTGACAAAGGGCTCTCCAGTTTTCTTGTGGATCCCCAACACCTAGCATAGTACCAGGCACACAGTAGGCATTTGGCAGCCTACTACATGTTTGGAGAATCAGTGTCCTTTCATTTTTTCAGACGAGGACATTGAAACTAGCCAGACAAATTAGCCAAGTCATCTAAGTAACCTGCCTAGAATTGCACAGGTGGATAAAGGCAAGTACTTGATACATGGGTTCTTGAGAGTACTCACGAGGTGTGTGTTCGTGTCCGTGTTGTCAGCATTGGGCTTTGGTTTCCTTCCTTTGACTGAGGGTGATGACTATATAATATAGTGTCTGAACTTGAGCAGTTTGCAAAACCAAAGAGGCAATCATAATAATTACACCCGGAAAACCCAGACTGTCTCTGGGTATGTGGCCTTTCTACCTCTGGGCAGTTGTTACCCTCCAACTTGACTTTAGTCAGCTGATTTTTATTCTCGAACATAGTGGAAGAGAACAAAGGTCTCGAAAAAATAGTTCTTGGCACTCAGATGGACTCCACCTAAGGCTAGGAAGAAAGGGAGAAATGTTATTTAGGCACTGGTCCCATCAGACAAAAATGATCAGCAGAGTCATGATTTAACCAATAAATATTTGGGATTTATTTACCAATAAGCCAATGGTGAGTGCTTTGGTTCTGATCTCTACCCAGGCCTGAGCCAGTGCCGTGTCTAACTTATTTTGACAGGCTAGCCAGGAGATAGCTAGACGTTTCTCCTGTGAGGCTGGGAGAGATTAGGGAACCGTGGTCCAACCCAACCACCACCCCACCACCACCACCACACTCTTCTCGCTGTCACCTTCAGGAGAACCAGTGGGAAGCTAGTGACACAACTTGAGTTCTTCCTGGGACACCCCAGTCAAGCAGTGATCTCAGACCTGACAGAAAAGGCTGTCAAGGTTCTACTTCTGCAATTTCTGGCCACATGCTTTCCCAGCACCCCAAAACCCTACAGTTTTGGGGACCTTCTTTTAGGCCCTCTGTCTTTAGAGTTCTAACCTTAAGCCAGTGATCCTTCTGTTTACCTGGGCACAAAAACAAGATGTGCCTCGTCTTTGCATTTGTGTGTATCTGAAACTCAAATATCTTTAATTGTCTAGTGTTTTTGCTTCTATAAGACTGTTATATATATTATTACACTTTTTTTTTTGGAGGAACCAGGGATTGAACTCGGGCCCTTGGCGCTTATGAGGGAAGCACTTGTTACACTGAGCCATTTCCCAGGCCCTAGTATTATACTTTTAATAGATCTTTGTTTCTGAAGCACTCAGAGAATTTTACCTATTTTCTTATTTTATAAAAAAAAATAGAAAAAAGAACTAATCCGTAAAATTTCCCCCTTCTGGGAGAGAAGAGGGGTGTGGAGGGAGGTGTGTGGAAATGAAGCTTGGAGTTGAATCCACAAAAGAGAGATACCCCTACTTTGAGAGGATTCAGTTCCTCTACCCCATACCCTGCCACCTGCCCATTCTAGGCCCACAGACGTCCTGCTTAGCTGAGTAGAGAGAGTGAGGAGGTTGGCACAGGAGGGGCAGCCCCATCCCCTGCAGCTGCAGCTGGGCCTCTCCATCTCTCACTTCTCCAGAAGGAGGCTCCATGGTGACGACCCTCCCGCCTGCTATTGTCCTCCCTGCCTGGCTCCTGGAAGGCTCAAGAGAGAGCAGGGGCCTCCTTCTTTTACTGAAGCAGCTTCAGGGGAGGAGCAGGGTGGAGGGCACGCCATCCTTGGCCTGTTGCCCCGGTGACCAGGCTGTGGCCATTGTGAGCAGCTCCTCTTACCGGATTAGGGCCCATTCCGCATTCTTGGCCAATGGCAGACACAGGCTGGCAGGGCCCACTGTCCCTGTGCAAGCGGGAAGCCATTGTCTGTCTCCAGAGCCTGTGAAAGGCTGGATTAGCGCTCCCCCCAACCCCCCTCCAGCAGAGGTTTCCTTTTCTCTGTCTCCTTTTGAGTCTTGAGGAGAGGCAAACTCTCCTGGGAGACTGAATAAGAAGCCGTTTACCTCCTCTATACCTTTGGCTTTCTCACAACCTGCCTATCTCCTGTGAAGAGGAAGTCTTGTATTTACCATTCTTGTCCTTGGGCAGGATGTGCCAGGAACCAACTGACCGGCCTGTTGCACACCCCACCCAGCACCGGTGCACCCTGGCAATGGACCCGTGAAATTTGTACAGCTCATCTCATACAATCCAAGTGGGAAAGCCCCTCAGACAGCCTAGTGCAACCTGATTATTCTGCAGAAAACAAAACTAAGGCTCTGAGAGGGAGTGAGACAGGGACAAGACCCACAGGGACAGGGACAGAATCTGGAGAACCCCAGTCCCCTAGGTCCTCAGGCAGCATCTGTGTGCTCCTGGCCACGCTTTCCCATCAATCCCCACAGTGGGTGTTGTCTCTGTGGAGTGGGGTTTTGCAGGGAGACACTGAGGCCTCTCTGTCTCTCAGAGGTGCCTAAGTCTCTTCTCAACGACTCTTCCTGCATTTCTGTTCTGCTCATTCCCTCCTTTCCGAGCCTGGCCAGAAGCTTAGTCTTTTTATTTTTTTCTTCAGTACTAGAGTTGAACCTAGGGTCTTTACGATGAGCTCCACTCCTAGTGGAGATGAGGTCTCGCTAAGTCACTAAGTTGCTCAGGCTGGACTCAAACTTGTGATCCCCCTGCCTCCCACAGCCTAGGATTACAGCTGTATGGCTTTGTCTAGCTTGAAAAGACTTAACCTTTGTACAGCATTTTTTTTACCTTTAGGGACTAAGATAGCAAGTCCTGAAGGACTTTTGTCTGTCTAGCTGTTTGTGTGTTGTGTTGCTAGGGGAAGGACATTCCTTACCTGAAAAGATTGTTTTATATATATATATTTATATATATGATTTTTTTAAATTGTAAATATATAAATTTTTCACTTTAACCATTTGTACAAACTCAGTGGACTTTTTTTTAATGGACTAAGGCGATTTTATTCATGACCAGTCTCTGTAATTACCGAGGCCACTATGTGCACACAGGGCGGTGTACTTCTTTTCCTCCTTGAGCAGGGTCTTGGCTGTCTCTTCCTTAGCTTAGAGGTGCTCATGGCGCCTGTGCTTCCTTGGCCTTCAGGGTGCGGGCCTCAGCCCGGCCATCCAGAAGATTCCTGCGGTTTCATCCACCCTCAGCCTGCGGATGTGCACTGAGAGTCACTTGTTCCTGCACGCATTTCCCTTCACGTTCAGGCTGTGGTACGCGCAGTGGCCAGTCCTCTCAGAGTCCTCATCTCTCCAGAGCAGCCTGCACAGGATCCACATCCTGGTGGTATCCATGCCACCTTCTCTGGCATCAGGCATGGGTTGCATCCTCCCAGTAGCTCTGCCCTGTGCCTGCCCTTCTGGGGAGCCAGGGTGTTTGTCCAGCTTTGAGCCTGTGAATGGATGATCTGTGCATCCTGCATTTCCAGATCTGCTGACTGGCGTTGGTGGTTTCATTGTTCTCCTGTGCCTTAGAGACAGTCCTCTCTGGAAGCCTGAGCATATTACTGGCCACAGCCCCACAGCCAAAGGCTCTGTATTATTCGCATCCATAATGCTGCCCATTTCTAACTCCTTTTCATCACCCCATACGTGAGCTCTATATCCATAAAATAATAGCTACCCATCCTGTTCTTTACCTCCATGGCCCTATGAGGGACCCCTGCTCTACTTCTGACTATATTTTCCTGCTCTACGTAGTTACCTCATGTAAGTAGGATCATAGACTATTTGTCCTTCTGTAACTGGCTTATTTCACTTGGCATGATATTTTCAATGTTCACCCATGAGGAATGTGATCATTATGTACTACAAACATGCTGTAATAAAAAAATAAACAAAATATTTTCAAGGTTCAGCCATGTTGTAGCCTATGTCAGAATTTCATTCCTTTTGATTCCTGGCACTTCATTTATCTTTGTGGCTGAATAATATTCCATTGTATGTACCACCTTTTATTTATTCATCTATTGATGAAAATTTGAATGCCTTCTATCTTCTGGGTCGAGATGAGATATTTATAGCAAGTTACAGTGTCAAAGCAATAAAAAAGAACTTGGAACTTGAGAGCCAGTAGCCCAACCCCGTTTGTGTGAGTCGGTGACATGTGACTTTAAGCAAGTCAGTTGCCCTCTCTGCACTCCAGGTTCTTCATCTGTAAACAGGGCTAACAAGACTTTCTGTGCCTACTTCTTAGCATTATAGTGAGGGCTGGTTCATAAACTCTTACTCAGTGCCCACGAGTCAAAATGCTTGACATCAAGGGCACAAGGGTGAGAAAAGTAACAGTCCTGGTGCATTGTGGCAAGTTTGCTTCGTAAATTTATATAGCAGTAGGCTCAGGGCCACAGGTCACTACCTTCTTTGTCCATCTGTAGACCCTGAATAAGAAGGCCATTGGGCCATACTCCTTCCTGCTGCAAGCATGGACTGGGCTGGACCCGAGTGAGAACTTTTTCCAAACAAGGTGCCCTCCAGTCTCTTCTCCACCTGGTGGAGGCAGGGTGGATCGTATGAGTGCACCCTGGGACCTGCAGAGCAGCAATAGATCCCCAGGACCAAGGTTCCCAAATCACCCCCACAGATGCTTCTATCTGCAGACCTTTCTCCTCAGTCTCCTGCATTCTCTCTTCCCAGGTGGCCATCAAGTCAATCCGGAAAGACAAAATAAAAGATGAGCAAGATCTTATGCACATACGGCGGGAGATTGAGATCATGTCGTCACTCAACCACCCCCACATCATTGCCATCCATGAAGGTACAGCATGGGGCATGTGGAGGTGGGAGTTGGGTGTGCCTATTCTTGTGCATAAAAGAGAAGACAGTGCCAACAACACAAAGACATAAAAATGACAGGGACTTTAGAGTCAGTTAAAAACAGGATTTGAAACCTAGCTACATGAGTTAGGACGAAGCATTTAATGTCGACTGTAGCCCTCAGTTCCTCTTTCATAAAAATAGGATAATCCCCTCTGTGTCACAGGGGGTTACATAGATCAAACTGGATGTCACTGAGTGCCATGTTCTTGGGAGGGACACAAGGAAGGACAAGCTTCTTGTTGTTGCTGTTGTTTTTCCCTGCTTGAACCCTAACCTCCCCAGCCCAGTGAGATCCTTAGTAATCCAAGGAGGCTGAAACATGCACCATCTTGCACCTGTTCCAGGCATGTGGGTGCTATTATTCACGCATCCCCAGAGCCAGACTTTTCAGAATCCAACCTGTGCTCTGAGTCACACCTGCCACAGTGCCGTCTCCTACCTCTCTCCATCCCTTTTGGCCTCCTTTCCTCTGACATCAGCTTCCCCATCCCAGATTCCCTCTTCTCCGTGATCCAGATGACAAAATGACCAAGGCAAAGTGATGAGGGGGAGGAGGAATACCTCCCCCACACACCTGTCTATTCCGAGCCTTGCTGTAATATTAGTTAGATGGGAACCAGAGATAATAGAGACAATAGCAGGGAGGGAAGAGAGCCTGTGGCTTTGTCTGAAAATTTCTGTAGGGAAAAAATAGAAAAGTTCCACTCTTGGAATCCTAAGAAGAATAAGTCCAGAACCATTGACACAGCCCTGAGGCCTGTACCTGTCCCATCAGCAACCCAGACAAGTGGCTGAGAAAGTTAATTGTATCTCTGTGTACTTCCCTCAGGGAAGAGTAGGCAGATGACAGCATAGTGGTTGAGCCAGGCTGAACTTGGTGATCAAGCATTGTAGCTACGTGTTCTTAGATGTGAATTTGCTCCAATCCTGTGTCTCTGCCTGGGTCTGGGAATTAAGCTCCGACACTCAGAACATAGCTTCTCCTGCACATACATATTCAGCAGATACAGGGGCATCACAGTTACTGGGTATCTGAAAGGCTCCCCCAGGTTACCCCCACCCTGCCATTATAGGCTTCAGGGGTTTATGGACTTAGGGGAGACTCCAGTCCTGAGAACTTTCTAGCCCAGTAAGATCCTTAGCAATCCGGGAAGCCCTGCACCTGTTTCAACCACGCAGTGCCATGTCTTACTTGCTCCCAGAATTGACCTGGGTGGTTCTTGGACCGCAGTTTCATGGCACAATGTTGTGCCCCTACAAAGGCACTGAGAACCATAGGGGTGGAGTCTCGGCCAGCATCCCGTAGAGAAAGTACTGCTCCCATAGCTTTGTGTCCAGATTCCTGGGAGCTGGAACTCCTCTCAGGAGAGGCTTTGTCCCTTGGCGCCTTCTCAGAGACCAGACAATAATAGCTCTGGGGCTGGCCAAGCAGGCCAGACTCATAGGACCTGTTTCATGCAAAGATGCAATATCACGGACATACATGTTCTGACATACACTAGCTGAAGGGCCTGTCTGGTAAACCAGGTGCTCCTTTCCAAGGGGCTGGAGCCAAGACAAGGCTTGAAGTGACAAGAAGGCCCCTCCTTCACATGGTGATGAGGCAGCTTGGTTGGGCTGACTGCCAAGAAGCCAGCCAGCCAATTAACGATCACATACTCACTGATTCTTGGATGAGGCCTTATGCATAAAGCCTGGCCTGTATACCCTGGATGGGAAATCGAAGTAGGTAGGAGAGGTGACTGTTTCATCTTTCCACAGCACCACATAGTTCCTAGTCCATTTTAATATACTTTGACCCTCCTCTGAGCTTTGAGACAGATAATAGTGGCATTAGTTTTCAAATTCATGCATGGAAGCATCTATTATAAATATAATAATGGACACCATTTTTCAAGTGCTTAGTTACATGTCCGCTCTCATGGGACATGGCTCAGTCAGATCTGGTGCTGTCACTGTTTTTTATCTGTTTCTCGCTAAGCTCCTGAGATAGCCACTACTATCCCACATTTCAAATGAAGAGGCTGAATAACTTGATCATGTAGCAAACCTACATTCTTACTGATTGATCTTAAAAGGTAAAGAAGCGTTGGGTTCTGAACCAAAGAGCCTGACATTTCGCTCTCCTCCAGGCAATGTCTCGGCTTTCCTGGGAGTTTTCAGAATATTCGAAAGCCTGAGCTGCGGGCCAGCCACTGGGGTTAGTCTTAGCTTGTTGTTCACAGGAGATGCTGAGCACCCCCAAAGGCCCCTTGTGGCCCATACTTCCTATTAGCCACCATCCTTGGAGAGAGGTCCTGTGTGGTTTGGGGCCAGGAAAGAATGTGTGGGGACTGGCGGGGGACGGTGTATGCTGGCCAGGCCTGACGCCCACCTTGCTCTGCCTAGTGTTCGAGAACAGCAGCAGGATTGTGATTGTCATGGAGTACGCCAGCCGAGGAGACCTGTATGACTACATTAGTGAGCGGCAGCGGCTGAGCGAGCGCGAAGCCCGGCATTTCTTCCGGCAGATCGTCTCTGCGGTGCACTACTGCCACCAGGTGAGCGCCCACCTGCCCCGGCCACGCTTCCAGGGGCTTGTCCCTGGGCTCTGGGCAGATTCTGTGGCTTGCCTAGGATCATATAGGCAGTCACCATGCCATCAGGACTCTTGGATCAGGCAGTGTTGGGGTCTCTGGCTCTGAGAGTCTCTGCTGAGAATCAAAGGGCCAATGGTTCCTTGCATTATGTATCAGTAAAGTCGGGTATTCCAGCCTGCCCATGCTCTATCCCGTTCAGCCCCTTGTGTGTCTACCACACTTCCACTTTCCCCTGACTCGAATCCCTCTCTTTCAGAATGGGATTGTCCACCGAGATCTCAAGCTGGAGAACATCCTCTTAGATGCCAATGGAAATATCAAGGTGAGCCCCACCTTTAGCTTCCACGTCATCCCCATCTCACCCTAGGTTTTCTGCACTGTAGTTTTTAGGGGATTCCTAAAAGGAGTCAGACAGAGCACAGACTTCTCTGTTGGGACCT
Source organism: Ctenomys sociabilis (assembly GCA_004027165.1). Lineage (NCBI taxonomy): Eukaryota > Metazoa > Chordata > Mammalia > Rodentia > Ctenomyidae > Ctenomys > Ctenomys sociabilis. Next base: position 22,554 of record PVKA01004107.1, on the reverse strand, counting down.
TAGCCATCACCCATTTCAACAGCTGTGTTCCTATAGGGTGGGGACACAAGCCTTGTACAGGGTCACATGGTTAGCAAGTGGCAGAGCCTGGGCTAGAACCAAGCTTTCAGACTCACAGTGCAGTGCTTTCTGGATGTCCTGAGGCTGACAGGGGTCTAGATCTAGGGTCAGGCTTTGTGCACAGCCTCGGGGCTAGCAGACACTAGGCCACCGTCAGTGTTCTCCCTACCTGTGCACACGCATACTCATACACATGCACATGCACCTAAATCTGTTGGGACTAGGCACCCTTTGGCACCCTACCCAACAGTGTAGTGCACAAGGGCCACCTTCCTATTTCCTGCTGCTCCTGGATTCCCAAGCTGAAGTAGTTCTGTTCTGTCAGTCAGGAGTAGGTCATATTGACAGGGTGAATTTAGGTCTCAGGTCTGGACAGGGAAAAAGGCTATAGCTGGTTGATGCAGACAGAGTGGCCCAGCAGACACCCAGGAGAGTGACTCTGCACCCTGACCCTCTTCAGAATCTTTCTGACATAGAGCATAGTCCCCTCTGAGGTTCTTGACCTATGCCCCATGGTACAGAGCCCTGCCCACTCTGCCAGTTCCCGGAGCAGGTGGGGCTTTCTTTGATGCTGACTGGTGTGGTAGGGGAGGCAGTGCCGGTAAACACACTCAACCCGGACAGGAATGCACTCTGTGCTCTACCTGTCATAGGCCTCGTTATGGGCTTCCCCTGGTAACTGTTTGATAAGAGGCCAATAAAACCATAAGCAAAGGAGAGAGTATCATAAGCAGTCCCTCCCCACGCTGGGTATAGCAGCCCTCTGTAGAGTAAGGAGGTGGGGAGCAGCAGGGTACTCTTCCTCTAGCTGAGGCCAAGCAGAAAGGCGCTCTAAGGAGTGAGGGCTTTGGTTGGGGCCGTAGACCCTCAGACTCAGGCTCTCAGGGAGGACTACCAGAAGATCCCTTCTCCTGAGTTAGAACTCCAGCCGTGATCTTTGTCCTGTGCTCACCATTGCCCTTTAGTGATCTCTTTGGGCAGAGAGAGGAGTCTTGGCAGGGTAGGGCAGCTCAGGCCTGGCATGGTTTAGCATTCAGGGCCTTGCTTCTTGGGACTGTGGCAGTGGCGTGCAACTGCCCCTCTTCTTTCATCTGGCTGATCCTTCATGTAGTCCAGAAATGTCCCCTGAGCCTCTAGAGGGCCTTCCTTGTGCAAGGAGCTGCAGGGAGTGGGGATGAGGAGGTACATAAGGGAGCATATTGTCGGGCTAGAAGACACACTGATGAGCAGAGAGCCATTGGAAACTCTGGGGCAGCACAGAAAACACCTGAGGTGCTGAAGGGCTTCCCAGGAGAGATAGAAGCGCAGGATCAGGAGGGTGCGCACAGGCAGGGGACAGAATCCCTGGGATGGAACGCAGCATACATGAGCAAAAGGGTCTTCAAGCACCAAGCATTCTGGGGCTCCACATACCTCTGCCTACAGGTTCTCCACGAACACCAATCAATGGGGCACTTTCTTAGGAACTGAGCTATGGTGACAGTGCCCAGTATGGGGTTGGGTCCAGGCCACCCTTTCCTCCTCTGGGGGTTTCCCCAGGTCTGAAAAAGTTCAGGCTGAGAATTGCAGAGCATCCCAGGCCTTGGCATGACCACATCCATGTTTGTCCCAATCCTGCAGATCGCTGACTTTGGCCTCTCCAACCTCTACCACCAAGGCAAGTTCTTGCAGACATTCTGTGGGAGCCCTCTCTATGCGTCACCTGAGATTGTCAATGGAAAACCTTACATGGGTCCAGAGGTAAGCGGCACCTCCTCTACCAGCCTCAGTTCTTTGCTGCAACTTTAGGCTTTATGAGATAAATCAGCTAGTTTTCTAGTCCTTTCCTTTTTCAGGGACAGCAAACTGATGCTAGATGACTCCCCATTTTCCTGTCCTTGTCCCTGTCACTTTCCTCATTCTTATTACCTGCCCAGCACCTAATCCAGCCTTCCTGGAAGACAGAGCAGCTGTCAAGGCCACCCCAGAGGGGCTGCCCTGGCGGTTGCTCAGGTGCTAATGGCCGCATCCCCCCCACACCTGGGAAGTGATGGACAGCATCTTCCCCTGTGAGATTTGGAGCCTCTGCGCCTTTTCCATTGTCCCATCTTCGCCCCTGGGTTATCCTCAGGTCACACACTGGCCTCTCAGTCCTCCATTGTGTTCTTTGGCCCCCAGTATGGAGGCAAGGCTAGTGGCTCCCCAGGCTATAGACGGGGCATCTTTGCTGACCTGATCCCTCACTTACTCTCTCTCAGGTGGACAGCTGGTCTCTGGGTGTTCTTCTCTATATCCTGGTACATGGCACCATGCCCTTTGACGGGCAGGATCACAAGACGCTGGTGAAGCAGATCAGTAGTGGGGCGTACTGCGAGCCACCCAAACCCTCCGGTGAGTGAAAGTAATGGGTGTTCTCATCCAGGCCTGGGGAGCATCCTTCATTCCTGAGGCCAGAATTAAACAGGAGCCTAAAGTCAAGAGGGCAACAGTCCATTGTGACTTATAGTAGATTAGGGTGCCCTCCATGCTCATACCTCCAGTATCTGAGACTTCTGAGAAAGGAGAAGGTGTCTACTCCTCCCCAGTGAGCATACTTGATTCTATTTGGAAAATGCTTCTTAAGATCGAACTTAGATGCCGTTGGCTACAGTTGTCTATTGCTTTTGTCCTTATCTTCAGGGATCTTTCTGTCCTTTCACATGTGATGTAGAAGGCAACAAGAGATGAGGAAGAGCCCTAGTTTGCTCTTGGGTACAGTCCTTATTCTTAGAGGGTTGAATATCAGTGGAGATAAAGAAAAGTATGCTTTCTATGTACATTCCAACAAGGGGTAACGAAGGGGTCATGGGACAAAGAGGCAGTTGTAGAGCCTACTTGGGAAAGCTGGCCTGGAGAGCAGCCTGGGCTGGCACATGTAGGGTCCAAGGATGAACAGCATCTTGGCCCAGATAGGGGCCAACTGGTAAGAGGGGGCCCTGAGGTACCCTTTCTTGCAACTACTACACTGAATCTTCTACTTTTGTCTTCAGATGCCTGTGGCCTGATTCGGTGGCTATTGATGGTGAACCCCACCCGCCGAGCCACACTGGAGGATGTGGCCAGTCACTGGTGGGTCAACTGGGGCTATCCCACCCGTGTGGGGGAACTGGAAGTTGTGCGCGAGAGTGGGCACAATGGCAGTGACTCTGCCCGCACCTCCATGGCTGACTGGCTCCGCCGATCCTCCCGCCCACTCCTGGAGAACGGGGCTAAGGTGTGCAGCTTCCTCAGACAGCATGCGCCAGGTGGCGGCGGCAGTGGCGGTGGCAGTGGAGATGGCAGCACACCCGGCCTGGAGCGCCAGCACTCACTCAAGAAGTCCCGCAAAGAGAATGACATGGCCCAGTCTCTCCAGGGTGATCTAGCTGAGGATGCCTACGCTCGTCCTGGGAAGGGCAGCCTCAAGCTGCCAAAGGGCATCCTCAAAAAGAAGGCATCAGGCTCCTCGGAGGGGGCACAGGTGGACACACAGGAGCCTAGCCCAGTTCCTGAGGGTGCAGGTCAGGCCGCCCCACTGCTCCCCAAGAAGGGCATCCTCAAGAAGTCTCAGCAGCGTGAGTCAGGCTACTACTCCTCTCCGGAGCCCAGTGAGTCTGGGGAGCTCCTGGATGCAGGCGATGTGTTTGTGAGTGGAGAACAGGGGCAGCAGAATCCCTCACAGCCCCCGGGACTGCTCTTTCATCGCAAGGGCATCCTCAAAGTCAATGGCAAGTTCTCAAAGGCAGCCTTGGAGCTCACTGCCCCCACCACCTTTGGTTCCTTGGACCAACTGGCTGCCCCACACCCCCCCACCAGGGCCAGCCGCCCCTCCCCATCAGGGGCTGTGAGTGAGGACAGCATCCTGTCCTCTGAGTCCTTTGACCAGCTGGACTTGCCCGAACGCCTCCCTGAGCCCCCTCTTCGGGGCTGTGTGTCTGTGGACAACCTCACTGGGCTTGAGGAACCCCTCTCACAGGGTCCTGGCAGCCGCCTGAGGCGCTGGCAGCAGGACCCCCTGAGTAATAGCTGCTTCTCCCTGACGGACTGCCAGGAGGTGACAGAGGCCTACCGCCGGTCTCTGCAGGTCCGCTCGAAGCTCAGCTGATGGTTGTGGGCCATTAGCCCAGCCTGGGCAAGCTCTAAAAGTGCAGCTGGCTGCACCTTGTAGGCCTAGCGTCTTTCTGGGACCGGCATCCCAGCTCCAAAGGCTGTGGAGCCCTGGATGGGAGAGCAGGCAAATTAATTGCCACGAGGGCTCCGTGCCTCCCACTGGATTGAACCAGGAAGGTGATGTAAGAATGGCAAGGCGACTACACATTCCAAGTCCCATGTCTTGTGTCGGTAGAGGAGCTACAGAGACCTGGAAAGAGCTCTCCATCTGGGTCTGCCGCCTCTGTTGCCAGGAGTTTCATTCCGGGAGCCTTCTGAGCATAGGCCCACACAGGCTCATCCCTGCCAAAGTGGGGAAAGACAGTCGTCACACAGTTCCATCTCACAAACCACTGGGGCTGGGAGTGGAGGGTCCCTCCCTGGAGCACCCTGTGGCCTCACCGAAGGAGTCAGAGATCCTCTAGACCCCACCTTGGACCTCAAAGACTGCTGCCAAGCTGCTCCTGAAGTCTGGAATGTGGTTGTGTCTGTTTCTCTGGGCTTTCAGGACCTTGGGATGTCCTTTATTTATTTTTAAATAGTTTATGTTCTCAACACTGTGTTTTATTATTATTTTTTTTAAGTGAATCTTGCTGTTTTGAACAATGTGAATGCTATGTTCTGGTGGAGATGCATCCACTGTGACATGCAGCTGCCGTACTGGGAGGTATTTTTACAGGGATACCCCACCGATCAGGGGAGGGGAGACTTACAAGCCCACTTATTCCTTGCACTGGAAATGAATTGCTGGCTCCTGTATGCCGCACCCTGATGCTGTCTGCCCTCCTTTGTGACCAGAAAAAAAACCACTCCATTAAAACCGGAATAGTGATTTAAGAACCACTTTCTATTGTTTAGAGGACCTGTCACTCCCCACCCCTCATCTTCCCCATCCCGGGTCTGTAAATCTGAGCTGCTATTCGTGGGACACAGAAGCTGCATAATCAACAGGCATAAAGGGCTGGGGTGATGCTAGATCGATGGTACAGCCCTTGCTTGGGGTGCAAGCTCAAGCCCTAACACCCTGCCCGCCCACCCCCCACAAATAAAACCCTCCCGGGCTCCTACAGCAGCAGCTCTGGCCTGATCCCACTGAACATTCACATTAGGTGGAAAAACTCTGGGCTTCCTGAGGGTCCCAGATTGTTCCTCCCGCCTGTGCTAAAACTGAAAGAACCAACTGGGTCCCGAAGCTTATCCCGCCCCTCCCCCCGCCCCATCTCCTGCCCTCCCTCCGTCTGCTGACCGCCCTGCCCCCAGCTGCGTGAAGATGCCCCTCAGCCTTTATTCTGTCCTCTATAAAGAAATCCCCTTTCCTGCCGGGCCACGCAGCTTTTGCTCCCTCCGCTCTACTGCAGACTCCCGGAGGAAGCAAAGAATGCCTGGAATGTCCACCCCCACACAGGCTGCCCCCCCCCAGCCCCCTGCAGAGCACCCCTCCTCCGCCCGGCCTGAGCCATTGAGAAAGTCCGGGGCTCGGAGGGAACGGGATGCAAGGGAGGGCGAGGACAAAGTGCAGGCCGGCAGTCGTCGGCTCCGGCCTCGGGCCCCGACCCGGCTCTGACCTGCTCTGGTATTCACAGCCACCCCCCACCTCCAGTTCTGGTCAGTTCCAGCTCCGCTGCTCCCCACTGCACGGCACACCTGTCCCTGGCCAGCCGCTACTGTCTGCCCAGTGGGGAGTCGACCTTCCCTATCTACCTGCAATGCTGAAAAAGCCATCGAGTCTAAGGGAGGAGACGGAGGGCGGAGCACCTGTGGGGAAAAAAATGAACTGCCTCGGAGCAATGGCGAGCCGAAGGCAGCAGGGTGGGATGCGAACTCGCGTGGGCGCTGGATACTGCCCCGGACTGGAGTAAACACCAGAAAAATACAAGGGCTGAGCCGGAGCTTGTTAAGGAGATTTACCCTAGAAAACGAGAAATGGCTACTTAGATGGGCTGCGAGCCCAAACGTGGCAATAAATCAGATCTTAGCTTCCAGGAGGTTGCAGAACCGAGGACAGGTACCACAAGTAAGTTAAACTCAGAAGAAAGAGATTTCAAATCTAAATCTTCAGGAGGCCCACTCCTAGTGGGCAGGGGGTTTCAATTGGGACTAGATGGGGTTTGGAGAATTGGATAAAAGAATAGAGGTGACTGGACCAGCATATTGGGAGGCTGAGGCAAGACGATTGCAAGTTACGGACCAGCCTAAACAACTTGGCAAGACCCTGTCTGAAAATAAAAAATAATAGATTTGGGGACATAACTTAGTTTAAAGGCCTTGGATTCATTCCACTAGTGCGGAGGGAAAAAAAGAATAGATGTCATTGCGCCTACAAATACTGAGCATCTCTTACATGTCGGGCTCTTGGCCAGGCATAGCAATAGCGTCTATTGGAAATGTCTTGGTCTCTGCGAGGCGTTAAGAGGGAGCTAGGAGTGTGCTAGGTATAGTGGGACATGCCTACAATCCAGGGAGACTGAGGCAGGAGGATCACAGTGAATAACTCTTGGCTACATGGTGAGTTCAAGGCTATCCTGAACTACAGAAGGAGACCGCGACTCAAAACTAAAGGTAGGGAAAGGAGAAAAAAAAGAGATTGTCAACAGAGTCTGTACCTAGTGTGGGACAGGGAGGGGAGGGACAAATCCCTATAGCCTTTCCTAACAGTTCTGCAGGTGCTGGGATGGACTTTGTGAGAAGGAAAGGAAGCAGGCGGGGTCTGGGCCTGAGTTCCGGGTCTCACTCTAGCAGTTTAACCTACTGGAGTCAAGCCTCAGGCAGGGACTGAGGTGGATGAGCAGGAGGTGTGAGTGGGTGCTGGCCCATCCTGTGGTGGAAGAGAAGCTCAGCAGGAGGAGATCTCTGATCTTAGCTTCCAAGACCTGGATCAGCACAGCCCTCCCCTTCACCTGCCAGGACACTTCATACCAAAAGCATTCCAGAAAGCAGGCTCAGAGATGACGCTGGGCCCCCTGGGGGCGAAGGCTGACGCTGCAGGAATATTTAGTGCCACATCAGCGCTTCCAGAATGTCAACAGTCCAGGCACAGGAGGGGACAGGAAAGGCCTGAGCTCTGTTCTCCGCCCTTTCAGAGGCCAGCCACTCTGTCCTCCAGCGCGCAGAACCCCCCTCTCAGTATGCCCTGGCTTCTCTGGTCTGCCTCAGCGAGACCTTTCAAACGCCCTCTACCGTCCAGCCGGCGGTGAGGTGTGGGAAGCAGCCGTGCCCTGTAAGTCTGAGTGCCCACCCCTACAGAGCCTCTAGTGGGCATGGTGCTCACCAGGGACTTAGGCGCTGGGAGGCCCCAGCCTGAGACTGACTGGCAACCAAATGTGGAGGCGCCTGTCTGTGTTCCTAGGCTCTGAGAGTAACTGCATTTGTAATCATCACACTGTGGGACGCTGGGGCAGGAGGACTGTAAGTCTGAGCCTATCCTGGCTAAATAGTAACTTAGCAAGTTACTAAAAGGGGCTGGGGGTAGAACTCAGCCTGTCTGAATTCAGCACCCCAGTACTGACTTTGAAAAAAAACATGATGGTGTGTTTTGTTTAAAAAAAAATAGGAGCCGGGCGTGGTGGCGCAGGCCTGTAATCCCAGCACTCTGGAGGCTGAGGCAGGAGGATTGTTATGAGTTCAAGACCAGCCTGAGCTACAAAGTGAGCTTAAGGCCAGCCTGAACTGCATAGTGAGACCCTGTCTCAAAAAGACAATAAATAAATAAATAAATAAAAAAAATAGGTATAGGCTGTAGCTCAGAGTGGACTCAAGAAGGATGAGCAGAGGCCACTGAGATGCAGGACTCCCCCTCAAAGCTTGCTGAGGTTCTAGGGATGAATTTGTGAACAAAACTGATAAACATCTCTGTCCTCAGGGGATGCTAGTCTGGTGGAAGAAGATAACACGACCAATATACAAAGTAAATTAGAGGTCCTAAATATTAGAAAAATACTAGACATTGGATGAGGCTCAAGGAAGAGGGGTTTGGGAGTACCATTTCTATGCCTCATGGCTCTTTGAGGAAACACTCCAATGGGGAACTGTGCTGGTCCCCCAACCCCAGAGAGCTCAGAACAGGACTTCCAGACCTCCAGTGAGCCTGGGGCGGCATGGAGTCAGGGGGAAAACTGGCTGGGAAATAGAGTAGGTGGGGCCGAGAGGACTGTGACTTTTATTCTGAGTGACTTCGGGAGCCCCTGAGAACTTCTAGCAGACATGATCTGAGATAAGTTAAGAAGTTTTTGAAAAATTACTTGGGAGGTTGAGGCAGGAAGATTGCTGCAAATTTAAGGCCAGCCCATGCTACTTGATGAGTTCAAGACCACCCTGAACTACATAGTAGGCCGTGTCTCAAGAAGCAAAGCAAAAAATAAAAGGAAAAGTGTTCTCTAACTAATTGTTGAGAAGAACAATTTGTGGGGTCAAAGTTGGAAGTGGGGAGACATTCTGGAAAGAGGTGAGAGGTTTCTACTGGAGCCACAGCAGTAAAAGAAATGAGATGTCGGGGCCAGGGAGATGGCTCAGTGGAATAAGTGCTTCCTTGGCAAAACGCAAGGGCCTGAGTTCAATCCTCATTTCCGCAAAAAAAAAAAAAAAAAAGAAAGAAAAAAAATGAGATGTCAGATTTGGGGACTGGTCTTGAGTATATATCAATCCTCCTGCCTCAGTCTCTCCAGTGCTAAGATGACATGTTTTAAAGGGGAGGCACCTGGTTTTCATGATAGATTAGATGAGTGTGAAGGAAAGGAGCCAAGAGTAATTCCAAGGCTTGGACCTGAAATCAATGAAGGATGGAGCATTCGTTAGCCAGGGAAGGGGAACCTGGCAGGTGGTTGAGGTGCGGACTAACTGGGCTCAGGAAGGGGCCTTCGGACTGCCAAGCCGATAAGTGATATAAGGTGTCTGGAATCTGGAAAAGAAGCTTGGGTTAGTGATAGAGATCTGGGAATTTTCCTGGAATTTCTGCTTTGGGTCAAAAATCTGACTGGCTGATCTCTGCTGTTGCTTCCGGCTACAAACATTCTAGGACTGGAGCTGGACCCAGTGGCACGCTCCTGTAAGCCAAGCGCTCAGGAGGCTAACGCGGGAGGATCCCAAAGTGTTCAAAACCAGCCCCGGCTACATACATAGTGAGTCTGAGGCCAGCCTGAACTGTGGAGCGAGACTTTGTCTCAAAACGACAAAACTCTCAGATATGTTGAATAGGAAAGAAGGAAAGAGAAAGTTTGGGGGAAAGTAGAGCTTTATGTAGTTTAACTTTCCTGAGTTTCCCTGTCTATACTAAGACTTTTCAAGACCCTCCAGCTCTGAAACTCCATGGTCACACCTTTTTGAAGACTTTCTCAGATTTCATAAGAACATGAGAAATGACCCAGTTGTCCTGGCATTTTGCCTGTGACGGTGACCCCTGCAAAGGAGCCCTGAGTTGCTTTACACGGTGGAGGCCAGGCTGACAGCATTGGTGGCCCAAGCAGATGTGTGGCTAGGAAACCTCATTTCTGCCTGCTTGGCAGCTGATCTGATTGCAGTGAATGGTAAGTCTCTTGATGTAGCTGGGCACGCGGAGGCTCGGGGGGACATTAATCTTTCTCTTTCCCCTGCCTCTTTATGACTCAGAAGCCTCCCCTCACCACCCTCTTCCCTGAGTCCCCACCCCTGCAGTGGTCTCTTTTCAGCCCCTTTCTGCACTAATCCTCAATCCCACCTTCTCCTTTTCCCCAGCCCTCTCCAGGGGTATCCAGGCGGATGAGTCACCCTAGGAGAGGAAGGGGCTTCAGCCCATAAATGGGCAAAGCCTCAGCTGAGTTTCAGTCTCTAGGAGAGCCAACCTCTGCCCTCTCCTCCGAAGGAATTCCCCCAGAAGAGGAAGGCGTCTGGGACTAGCTGTGACCGGATGGGATTCTACAAATAGCTGAGCTTTTTAGGAGGTAGTTTCATCTGATTCAGCTTCCCTGATAAACATACACTGCCGGCCAGGACTTTCCCAGCTTCCAAGACTAAGCCTCCGTTTCCTGGTGTGGAAGTCTCCAGCTAGGCCTTTGGATTTCAGGACCCACATAGCACCTCCCTAGACCCCCAAAACTCTCCCAGACCTCTGCCAAGCTGAGTGTAAGCTCCAGATTGCACTGACATGAGTTCTGGCTTGCAAGTGGCCGGGCTGTTGCAGCTGGACCCCCACATGCCTGCCCTGAAGTTGGGGGCAGAGTGCAAGACCTTGCACGCTCCCTGAGCGGTGGGATTCTGCACTGCCTGCACTGCCCTCCAGCTTGGCCTTTGGCATCAGCCAGGTCTCTGGTGCAGTCACAGTCACCAGCCCTGTTTCACAGCTACCTCTGCCCACAAGTGGGTTCATTGAGGGCAGCAACGATACCCTTTCTTTCAAGGGACTCCTGGACTGCTTTATACCCCAGCCAGTGCCCAGTCCCCCATGAAGGGAAGGGCTGTTGGGGGAGGTCAGGAGTGGACTGAGGAGAGCCAGCTGCCCCAACAGGGTCTTACCTCATGGCTGACCTTGCCACCATTCAGGGCCTGGCCTCTCTTTGCTAACCAGACACCTTGCTTGCCAGCCAGACTCGAAGGCTTCAGCAGAAACGAAGCACAGGAGGTAGATAGATTCAGTGAAGATGCTGGTGCTTCGATTTACACTGGGAAGCATCCCTACTGCCAGAGCAGGCAGAGCAGGGCTGCTGGCAAGCACATTTCCCCACCACCAGTGATGTCACACAGGGGGACAGACCCCAAGCTAAAGGGGAAGGTCACCTGGGGAGCATGGAGGCTGCCCAGGAGAGCTAGCCAAGTGGTCTTCATGGTGTTGTCATGCTCACTTTGATCACATTCAGGGCACCCTTGCCCAGCGCAGCTCTGGACAGTACCCTCCACATGGTTAATGCCACAAGAACAGCTTCTCTAGGTTAGCACAGAACTGGGCAGTGAATTAGGGAGTGTCTTCCCGTCCACTCTCACCTGTCACTGCGGAGATGAAACAAGACAGCACATGAACCTGCTTTGTGAGCAGCACACCATGGAAGAATGCCTCAGGAGTGACAGCAGGGGTGCAACTGATGTTTCTCAAGGGCCTCCACCTGCCTCCGTGGTTGCAGTGCCCCAGACAGGGAACTCTTGACAGTTCAGCCAGGGAAAAGAGTGGTGTTTCAACTCACTGATCACATGGTCACAGATTCCTTTGTTCCTTCTCCACTCCCACTGTCTCATGTTACTATTAAAAAAAGAAAAGAACCCTTGAAAGCCCATCCCCTAATAAAGTCATCAATATATACTGAGACCTTAGTTAGTATTGTTCTAGGTGCCTAGGAAAATATAGAAGCAATTAAAGCTTTGTCCTCTCCCTCAAGGAATTTATATATAATAAAGTTGGAGCCATAAACAAACACCTACAGGATGCTGTTCTAGCACAGACGCCAGGATGCTGAGGCTGCAGGCCTGGGGAAAGCATGTGGAGTAAGATGCTCGGCTTGCCCTGGAGCTGCATCACAGAAAAGAATGGCAGGGGATGGCAGGGAGCGGCAGGGAGAAGTTTACTAGCAAGAGGCGTCCACTCGGTGTGTGCACATGCAGAGCTAACGGCAGCCTAGTGGTCTGGGGTTGTGGTAGGCGTGCTCTTGGGTGCCCTCAAGCCGGATGGTCCAGGGTGTGGGTTCCCACTGTAGCTCAGGCTGCCCACATGGTGGGCCGGGCTGGAATGTGACCCTTTTACATGAGCCTTTCTCATGTTTGCATTTTAGAGAGCTGCTGCCTGCCTAGGAGGGCTGCTCCCTTGCCGGTAGATATCTGCACCAGGACCTGCAATGCACAGGTGTAAAGCAGGGCCCCAGAGTGCAGGCTTATGGTGTCTTCTGGCTTCTTAGGAATTTTTCTTTTTCCTCTTTACTTCTCTTTTCTCTTCACTTTTCATCTATTGTCTCTCTCTTTTCTTCCTTTCTTTTCTTTTTAATGAGTTTACTGGAAGGGAAAAGGCATTATAGTCTTGGGTAAATTTTCTGTTCTTGAAACTACAGTTTTTCTTAAAAGTATGATTTTACAATTACTATTTTCCCAGTCTCCCTTTTAGCTATCTTTACCTCTTCCATCCTAACTTAGACCAGTCAAAGAAGGAAAGGCCCTAACTCGGCTCTGGGTGCAGGTGCATAGGCCCCAAGGCGCTGGGGGTGGGGGGGTGGGGGGTGGAGGGGCGGGGGATGGAGGTCCAGCACCCCTCCTCACTGCGATCTTGGCCTTATCCTCCCTCCACTGCCACTGCAGGCCAGGCAGGAGGGTCCACCTGCGTAGTTAGTCAGCTCTGTCCCTTGCCAGTGTCAGTAAGGACTGAGTGGGACAGTGAACACCTGGCTGTCCCAAGCACTAGGAATTGAACGCAGGGCCTTTGACTGTGCTACATCTCGAGCCCTTTATTTATTTTTCATTTTGAGGCAGTGTCTTGGTAAGTTGCCCAGGCTAGTCTCAAACTGGTGATCCTGCTGACTCAGCCTCACAGAGTGCTGAGATTACAGGCATGTGCCTCCATACTTGGCTTCTGTTTTTTATTTTGAGACTTTACTGAGTTGCTCAGCTGAGCTCGAACTCTGGATCCTCTTGCCTTAACCTCCCGAGTAGCTGGGATCACAGGTGTGTGCATCCCGACTTTTTGGCTGTCTCTTAGATTTCCACGGGAGGCAGAACTGCCCAGCTCTCCAGCTCAGCTAAATCAGCCTGGCCTGCCCCACTAGCTGCGTCCCATGCCCACCTCTAGGGCCATCTCTCTAGATCCATTTTTCCACACACAGCACGGCTTCCAATAAAATCCAGCCTCAGCCATCCTCAGCCTTCTCTTCTGTCTCAGACATGAAACTGCTTAGCTGGGAATCGCAATGAGTTATTTACATGTTATCATGCTGTCAAATTAACTTAAAGAGCAAAGAATAGTGGTCACCACAGAAGTTTTGAGATCATGGCACTGTACTAAAGTACTAGTTCTCAAAGTGTGGCTTGGGAACCCCTGGGGTTCCCCAAGGCCTTTCAAAGTGTCCATGTGGTCAGAATCTTTTCACCAATAATATGAAAACAGCACTGCTGCTTTCACTGTCTCTGTCTCAAGTATGCAGTGTTTTCCTGAAGTTTTACAGTTTGTGATGTTATAACTTATTCAGTGACGAAGGTATAAGTACGATCTCAGCATACCACCATGAATATACTCAGTGCTCCTAAATGGCATATTTAAGAGTAGTGGCTATAGGGGCCACGGAGATGGCTCAGTAGAATAAGCACTTGCCTGGCAAGCGCGAGGGCCTGAATTCAATCCCCAGTTCTGAAAAAAAAAAAAAAAAAAAAAAGTGGCTATGAGTGTCATTATGTTTTTTTATCAGTTTTTTTAAGAGAAGCCCTATTTATTTATTCATTTTTGTGGTACCAGGGATCGAGCTTAGGATCTTGCGTTTGCCGGGCAAGCACTTATTCCACTGAGCTATCTCCCCAGTCCCTATGTTTTCTATCATAATTAAAGTCTTTAAAGTATCAAGGGCCTGAGATGAGCAAAAATGCATGCTGTTACTATTACCTTAAAATTAATTAATAAATATTCTTTTTTTCTGTATTTTAGGGAACGGTCTGCAGGGCATTCACGGTCTCACTACTAGATGGGACTTGTAGTGATCCACCTGTTTACAGCCTCCTATAGGCGTGTTACCACGCCCAGTCTAAAATATTCTTTCTTGTGCCAGGGAGATGGCTCAGCAGAATAAGCTCTTGCCTGGTGGGCCCCAGTCCTTGTGTCTGCCTAGGCAGGTGCTTTAATCTATTGAGTTATCTGTCTGGCCCCAGTACATATTCTTAAAATTTCTGTTTTAATGGTTTTTTTTCTTCTATGTTTTTTTTCTTCTGTGTGTGTGTGTGTGTGTGTGCACACACGTGTGCATGTCCATATGTCCATGCAGCCTTGGGCAGTGGACTCAGGACCTTCACACTGAGCTCCATCTCCAGTCTTTTTTATTTTATTTTATTTTTTTTGGCAGAACCGGGGATTGAACTCAGGCCCTTGCACTTGCCAGGCAAGCACTTATTCTTCTGAGCCATCTTCCCGGCCCCTTATTTTTTGTTTTGAGACAGGGTCTCCCTAAGTCACTAAATGTCCAAGCTGTACTCAAGTTTTTGACCCTCCTGCCTCAGCCTTCCAGAGTACTGAAGTTCCAGGTACTGCTGCCACTTGAAGTTCCAGACACTGCTGCCTCTGAGTGTCCCCAATTCTTAACAGTGCGAAGAGAAAAACTGCTGGTCTTGTGAAAACGACTAGATCAGGCAGAGCTACCAGATAAAACAGAAAATTTCCGGTCCAATTTGAATTTTAGATAGCCAGTAAATAATACTATGTGGAACTTGCTGTACTAAAGCATGACTTGTGATTTAGCTGGAATTCAAACTTAAATGGGTGTCTTATGTTTCTAGTTGCTACCAGACCCTTCTCTGCTATGTCATCCCCAGTGTGAGGCAGGCTCTGCTGAGCTTCTCAGAGGCCCCTTGAGGGTAATAGAGTCCTTAATGACCATCTGGGCTGCCTGTGTGAGGTTGTACAAGGTACTGGACCTCTCCGTGCCTTAACCTCCTATTTGTCCACTTACAGTTTGTGCCCTAGGGTCTGTCCAAGGCAGTGTGTGCAAACCTGAAAAATGGATTGACAGGTGGAGCAGTCCGTAGAGCAGGAAAGATTTGTGGAGACGAGAAGAATTTAAGGCAGACATAGGGCTTCTAACTCAGGAGAGAAGGGGAATCTGTCCTGGTGCCATCCTGAAAGTGAAGGCGTGGGAAGTTTAGAGCTGGGGCAGTGAGCCTCCCAACCTGGGCTCTAGGCCTACCCACAGTGAAGACACTCAGGCTGCAGAGGAGGAGCACAAAACCGCAGGAGGCCGAGGAAAGTGAACTGGCACCATGTTGTTGCTGCTAAAAAGGAGGAAGTGACACTGGGTGGGGGCAGGGCCAGGCAGGCCCAGAAGGACTGAGGTCCCTGAAGGGTGTCAGATCATGAGGCCACGAGGTCACTGGCTCCCCTCTCCCCGTGATCTGCTAGAAATAGCTGTGGTCATGAAAGGCTGAGATCATCAGTTGGGGGTGAATCTCAAAGTCTGGGTGAGGCACTGATACAGTTGTAGGGGCTTCCGGCCTTCTGGCTGAAAAACATAAGATGCATATCTGGGGCTGAACCTAAGCAGAGAGGCAAAATGGTGGCCTCAGGAGCTACCCAGAAGAGCTGTTCTGTCCTCTGATCAGCACAGGGAACTCTGAAAACTCCGTAGTGAGAGGGAGGCCGTGCCCAGAAATCAGGCTGCCCCCTGAAGTGGTGATCTGTGCCTTTTCTTCATTAACATTTATTGAGCATTTACTGGGTGCTCAGTAAAGAGCCTGGCCCTGGGGAGCCTAAAGTGAACAGAGTGTATTCCCTGCCCTCTAGAGCCTAGAAATCTAGTCAGGAAGACAGACACAAAAGCAACACAGGTTTGTGAGTTCTTTGTGAGAAGAGCCCAGAGAGCATAGCCCCAGCCCCAGCCCCAGCCCAGGCTGCAAATCAGGCAAGATGAGAATCACTCCCTGAGCCACAGCAGCTCCCCAGTGCCTGGCACCATCCTGCCCAGGCATCTTGCCACTGTCTGGAGTGAAGGGAAATAATGTGGTTTGAGGAAAGCCTTGAAAATGTGTTTTCATTCTGGAGCCTTCGCCTGTACTCCCCACGACCTAGGAGGGCTGTTGGGTACCTCTCCCAGTCCTGCCTAAGAGCCAGTGTTGGCTTCCACCTGACAAGAGCAGGGGTCAGTCTTCCTGTGGCCATGGAGTTTTGGCACTTGGCATAGAGTCACCGAACGAGGGGAGACAAAAGTCAGCTCATCATTTCTGGGGGTAGAGGTTATTAAACCAATCTCAACTGGGGCCACTTGAGGTGCTGAGAGGAATCAGGAGGCAGGCTTCAGAGTCCAGTGAGAAGCAGGTGCTGAGGGGCTGAACAGGGCCTGGACATGAGAAAGAGGTGTGAGGAGACTCTCAGCCTGGGAGATGGGGAAAGCAGCACAGAGGGGATGGCCAGGCCGCGAAGATTGAAGAGCCTTCGGGGTCAGTGAAGAGGTTTTTAGGGAGCCGGTGGACCTGGAGGAGTGAAGCAAGGCCCCGGAGAATAGTCCACTCCCACCCAGGGAGTTCTCTCACCCCCGTCCCCTCCTAAGCCACAGCCTGGCCCCTTTCTGCCTTTGCCCAGGGTAGGGGATGGGGAGACACTGCTAAAACCTCAGCTCTTGCAGAGCCTAGCTGGGCACAGCTCTGTAGAGCAGCCCTAAGAACCTGCTGGGTACCAGATCAGCACAGCCCCTTCTCTGTTATGTCATCCCCAGTGTGGGGTAGGCTCTGCTGAGCTTCTCAGAGCTCCCTTGAGGGTAATAGGGTTCTGAACGACCATCTGCACTGCCCGTGTGAGGCTGCACAATGCACTGGACCCCTCCGGGCCTCAACCTCCTATTTGTTTACTTACAGTCTGTGCCCTAGGATCTGTCTAAGGCAGTGTATGCAAACCTGAATGATGGATTAACAAGTGGAATCTGCCCTGCGCCTGGAAGTGGGAACCTGCAGGCAGCTTCACTTACCAGCTGCCTGGTGCAATTCCTAACCTGGGTCCATGTGTGATCTGCACAGAGGTTGATATCTCAGGAATGTGTGAACATGTGTGTCTTCTGTGAAGATGGCAGTTTGCATTAGACACTCCAGGGAACTGGAGCCTGGGGAGTGCTGGGGCTCCCTGCATGGGATTCATGTTCCCAGAGCCATCTCTCCCCCAGCAAGGCAGAGGGAAACCTCTGTCTGGGCAGCCAGTTGCTTAGGCCAGTGCTCAAGCAGCCCCATTCTCCAGACACAGGTTCCCCCTGTGACAGAGCAGGGCCCACAGAGCATGAGGGCCTATGCGATGAGAAAGGTCCTCCCCTGGCCTGGCCCTCTTGGAGAGCTGGGGTCCATTCTACAGACTGTGTTGTAAAGGGAGCCAGTAAGTGGAATTATTTCTAGGGGCTGGACATAGGCCAGGCTGTCACATCATTGTTTTGTGGGGATTTATGTATTTGTTTGTTGTACTGGAAATTAAACCCAGAAGCTTGGTTATGCTAGGCAAGAACCCTATCACTGAAATGCTTGAAATAACAAGTGTATACCATGGTACTTGGCTATAATGTCACTTGTAATCTCAGGTTCCTGGGAGGCTGAGGCAGGAAGATCCAAAGTTTAAGTTCCATCTGGGCAATTTAACAAGACTATCTCAAAATTTTAAAAAGTTCTGGGAATGTAACTCAGTCAAAAGCCTTGGGGTCACTTCCTAGTACAGTCCCTGGTTTCAATTTGAAAGAAAGAAGAAAGAGGAAGGAAGGAAGGAAGGAAGGAAGGAAGGAAGGAAGGAAGGAAGAAGGAAAGAAGGAAGGAAGGAAGGAGGGAAGGAGGGAAGGAAGGAAGGAAGGAAGGAAGGAAGAAAGAGGCTCTCTGCTTCTGTGCGCCAACCAACAGTTGTTCTTCCCATGCAGCCAGCAGTGATCCAGATAAGATGATGAAGGTCAGAATGAATGGATTTGGCCATACTGGACACCTGGTCACCAGGGCTGCTATTAACTCTGGCAAGGTGGATTTATGGCCATCAATGACCCCTTCATTGACCTCAACAACATGGTCTCCATGTTCCAGTACGACTCCACCCCACAGCAAGTTCCACGGCACTGTCAAGGCTGAGAACGGGAAGCTCAGCATCAATGGAAAAGCCATCAGCATCTTCAAGAACGAGATCCTGCCAACATCAAGGGGGGTGATGCTGGCGCTGAGTACATGGTGGAGTCCACTGGTGTCTTCATGGCTGGGGCTCACCTGAAGGATGGTGCCGAAAGGGTCATTATCCCTGCCCCTTCCACTGATGCCCCCATGTTTGTGATGAGTGCGAATTACAAGAAGTACAGTAACTCCCTCAAGATTGTCAGCAACGCTTCCTGTACCACCAACTGCTTAGCCCCACTGCCAAGGTCATCCATGACCACTTCAGCATCTTGGAGGGGCTCATGACCACAGTCCACACCATCATGGCCACCCAGAAGACTGTGTACAGCTGCTCTGGGAAGCTGTGGCATGATGGCCATGAGGCTACTCAGACCATCATCCCTGCATCCACTGGCCCTGCCAAGGCTGTGGGCAAGGTCATCCTGGAGCTGAACAGGAAGCTCACAGGCATGGCCTTCCATGTGTTCACTCTCAATGTGTCAGTGTCACATCTGACCTGCTGCCTAGAGAAAGCAGCTAAATACAATGACATCAAGAAGGTGAGAGGGCTGACAAGATAGCTCAGTGGTCTAAAGTGCCTCTCAGGGACCGCGGTTCGATCCCCAGCACCACATGCCATGCTAGCCCCTCCCCCCAGGGTGGGCTGAGCTGACCTGCCCCCCCGCAAAAAAAAAAAAAAAAAAAGAATCCGTGATATGTAGCAAGACACTGTAATAAATAAATGTATTTAAAAAAAAAAAGAAGAAGGTGAGAGGCAGGGAGATAGCTCAGTAGAATGAGTACTTGCCTGGCAAGTGCAAGGTCCTGAGTTCAATCCCTGATACTGCAAAAGAAGGAGAAGAAGGAGGAGGAGAAGCAGATGTCAGATGGTCCCCTCAAAGGCATCCTGGGCTACACCGAGGACCAGGTTGTGTCTTGCAACTTCAACAGTGATACCCACTCTTCCACCTTTGATGCTGAGGCTGCCATTGCCCTGAATGACCACTTTGTCAAGTTCATTTCTTGGTATGACAATGAGTTTGGCTACAGCAATAGTGTGGTGGACCTCATGGTCCACATAGCCTCCAAGGAGTAAGTGCCCCCCACAGCCCTGTGAGACCAGAGAGGGACAGAGAGGCTACGCTGTAGAAGTCACTGCCCTGCTCAGCCCCAACACTGAGAATCTCTCCCTCACAGCTTCTATGGCTATGTGAGGACCTCAAATACAACCAGTGTGGCTCAGGATGGAGCAGGGTCCCTCCCACTCCAGCCTACCGTGTCCTTCTCCAGCGTGTGCAGACACCAGGAGACCCTGGGTTTGCTTTTCCCTTTCCACTTCTTCAAAATGTACATATCCACATTTTGTTCTCCACATTCCAGACTCCAACCTTCTTCTCCCACAGAGCCCAGAATGGATTCAATGGGTTAAATTTATTCATACTGAGCTGTGAGTGGCTGGGGATTCAAAGCAAGCAGCCTCGCTCCCAAGGGCACCTGCCCTGTACATGAATCGCCAGGCTTGGGTGGTGGCCTGAGGCGTTGCTAGAGGGGGAGAGCACTCGGGGGCCCTGGCTGTCACTGCACACCATCGATAAAGCCCACTGTACCCCTCCAAAAAAAAAGGAGAAAGGAAAGGAAGGAAGAAGAAGAAGAAGAAGAAGAAGAAGAAGAAGAAGAAGAAGAAGAAGAAGAAGAAGAAGAAGAAGAAGAAGAAGAAGAAGAAGAAGAAGAAGAGAAAGAAAGAAAGAAAGAAAGAAAGAAAGAAAGAAAGAAAGAAAGAAAGAAAGAAAGAAAGAAAGAAAGAAAGAAAGAAAGAAAGAAAGAAAGAAAGAACTTCCTACCATTGAGTCCTGTCTCCACAGGGAGTGGAACAAGACTCCGTCTACCCCACATACATATTCTTGCCATAAGGAATGACTGCAGATGAAATCCAAACTGTATTTTCAAAGAGGGGGAGGCATGACAGTGCACTCCCCTGGGATGAGGGGAGAGTGGGTGAAACCTGTGGGGCAGGAGAAAGTAGGCAGCCACACCAGGCCCCAGGGCCACGGTATCCTGTGGGACCTGACGTGGGATAGCGTTGAAGAGGCAGGAAGCAGGGCTGGGGAGCAAAGGGGAAGTCATGACCACCGTGGAAGGCTGGTGCTCTGCTCAGGGGAAGACATGCTGGGCTGAGTTCCTGGGTCAGCCAGAGGGTGGAGATGGGCAGATGGCTCACTGGTGAGTCACCCAACCATTGTCTGCCCCTGCTCCTTGTGGGGTAGGACAACTGTGGAGACAAAGCTTCCGGCCTACTGGGCCTGTGAGGGCAAGTTCCCCACTCTTGTCTTCACAGCTCTGGGCACAGTTGGGGTTTGGCTTCCTGGTCATCCTTGCCCACCACCCAGCTAGGCAGGACTGGTGAACTGGCACTGGCTGTACCCTGAGAGTGGGCTGTGCATTTGACACTGAGCTCACGTTGTGATAGGGTCTGGGGTGGTTGCACAGTGACCCAGGGCCTAGGGCAGCTGGAGACCAGACCGTGCCTGGCTGGCCTGGCAGGCACGCCTCCAGTGATCACACCAAGCCTGGGAGGCGTCCTCTCACCACACCCTTCCTGACCTCCTCCCAGACCTGCTCTCATCCAGCAGGCCTGTCCACACCGTGCCCTCTCCTATGGCCCTAGTGCCCGCAGAGAGCAGAGGTAACTCCAGGTCGGGGTGCACAGGGGCTCCCAATCCCTCCTGACTTGGCTGCCGAAGCAGCAGATCCTCTGTCCTAACCTCGCTGTCAAACCTAGGCCTGGGTCCCTGATGTCTCCTGGGGTGGGGGGGTCACAGAAGCATAGGTCAATAGAATCAGTGTTATTATACAAGGGGAAACTGAGTCCGCAGAAGCTAGAGGCAGGTGGCAGGGACACCCAGTCTGTGGGAGGCAAGTAGGAAAGGAGAAGTTGTCCTCTGGGAGTCTGGAGGTGCTTCTGTTTGGGCACAGTCAGGTGAGAGTCACTTTCCAGATCTTCTGAGATTGATTCTCTTGTTCTTGGCTTCTCCTTGGGCCAAATGAAGGTGCTGGAGGTGAGGAGCCGCGGTAGAAAGCCGGCCCATGTGGGCAGTGGCAGGGGCCTTGAGGTCAGGCAGTGGCAGGGGCAGTGGCAGGGGCCTTGAAGCCAGGCAGACCCTGGGGCCTCCCTCCACCTCCCACAAGTGGCTCTCTCTGTGGCCCAGCTTTTTCTTCTGTCTAATGACGATGACACCTAATGGTGCAAAGTGCTTTGTACATATCAGCCCACTTACCTCTGAAATATGGTGGTGTACCACTCCCAATATGCCTCTTTGGCATAGGACTATTCTGAGTGGCCAACACTTATAAACCGGCAGACATGAAAGGCACACTCACTTCCCCTTTCTCCTTGAAATCAGGAGAAAATATTCTTGTTTCTAGAGATAGGGAGTCAAGGCTGGGAAAAATCTGTACAGAGAGACCTTGTTAAAATAAAATATCTCATCTTCCTTAGCACAGTTACTATTCTTTGTCACCCCTTGTACAGGAACATTTGGGTCTTGCCACTCCTGCGGGCCTTCTCTTTCCCCGTACATATAAAACAAAGCCTGCAAGCTTTTCTCTGGTTATCTATCTCCTGTCAACTTCATTCTCAGGCCGAAAGACCCTAAGAGGATGTGGATGAAATCTTGCCACCCCTGTGATTGTCACAGCAAACTTGGAGGCTGATACTGTGGTCCCCATTCTACGATGAGAAAACCAAGGTTAAGTGCCTTGTGAAGGACCCCTAATTAGTGGAGCTGGGGGTAACAGGGCTGTGCTCCCAAGAGCCTGACAGCTCCACTGGTCTGAGGTCCCTGTGAGAGACGAGACAGAAGCTCACAGCATGCTTCCCCGCATGTCTCTGGATCAGGGAGCAAGGCTGGATGGAGAGGAGGGGACTTCTGGGGCTCTAACCAGGGCACGAGGAGCCCACCGGAAGCCCCCACCCCGCAAAGCCTCTCAGCTGTGCTCAGTGTTCTTGGGTGGGTAGAGGAGGAGGAGCCGGAAGCTGTGAGCAACAGGAGTCTGTGCAGGTGGCTACGAGCCCTCGCATCCCTGGGATGGGGAGCAGAGGGCTCTGACTTAGAGCAGTGTGTGCCAAGCCGTGCCAGCTGCTCTCGTCGGAGATGATGCTGAGGGGCGGTTTTACTCTATCCCCTATGGTGTTTGCAGATTTTACAATGACTGTTCCTTATTTGAATTTTTTTTTTTTTTTTTTTTTTTTTTTGGTGGTGGGGGACTGGGGATTGAACTCTGGCCCTTCTGCTTGCCCGGGAAGCGCTTATTCCACTGAGCCATCTCCCCAGCCACCTGAATTTTCTTTTGAAGGAAAAATAAAGACTGAAAAGACCTAGCCCTGCGTAAGGGGACTGTGCTTTGGGTTCAGTTTTCCACAACACACATACGCCAACTAACAAAATGGGACCTTTTACTCTTTCTTCATTTTTGTGCCACGCGGGGGATTGAATCCAAGGCTTTTGTGCCACGCGGGGGATTGAATCCAAGGCTTTTGTGCCACGCGGGGGATTGAATCCAAGGCTTTTGTGCCACGCGGGGGATTGAATCCAAGGCTTTTGTGCCACGCGG
>PVKA01004106.1:0-102421 GCA_004027165.1 Ctenomys sociabilis | reverse complement strand
TGTGTGTGTGTGTGTGTGTGTGTGTGTGTGTGTGAGCTCTGAAGCAACTGCTCCCAACTGCAAAACAGGAAGTGTGTAGATGAGACTGGGACCCCAGCCCTGGGAGGCCTGAGAGCACAGGAGTTCAAGGCCAGCCTGGACTACACAGGGATGCACATCTCAAAACAAAGTAAAAGGAAACAAACACCCTGGTGTACAACAACAAAACAGCTCAGACTGGACATCATAGCCCATGCTTGTTATCCCAGCTAGTCAGGAGGCTAAAGCAGGAGGATGACTTAGAGAGAGATCTCACAATTTATTTATTTATTTTTTTAGCAGAACCAGGGATTGAACTCAGACCCTTGCACTTGCCAGGGAAGTGCTTATTCCACTGAGCCATTTCCCCAGCTCTTCTTAGAGAGATATCTCAAAAGATACAAGCAAAAGGGCTAGAGATGTAGCTCAGCCTGAAGGCTCTGGGATCAATCTCCAGTACCAACTGTTATTCCCAGAAAGAATAACAACTTTCCCAGAAGACACATGGTGATGAAGATATGGTTGTTGGCAGATGGACCATGGGGACACCTTGGGGACCACATCTAGTCCCCGCCCCCTGGATGTTCCTCTGCTCCCTCCACCATGGGCTTTGTGCCTGTCCAGGCCTAGAGTCCTGCAGCCGGTGGCTGTGGACTGAACCCTCCCCATTGCAAGCCTGGGTCTTTCCCTCTAGGTTGGTTTCACAGGTATTTGGTCACCATGCCCTGAATGAGAATCCTGGTATTTGCAGAGGTAACTAAGTCAAAATAGGTCATAGGACTAGTAGGACCGGTGTCATTTGGGGAGACGGCTCAGTGGAATTAGCACTTCTCTGGCAAGCACAAGAGTCTGAGTTCAATGCCTGGTTCTGCTAAAAAAAAAAAAAGGTGGGGGGAACTTTGGACATGGTGACTGCCAGAGACTAGAGAGAAGTAGGGGACACAGGTAGGGTCACAGTCTTCTGCTGGCACAGAAGGGAGGACCCAGCCCCTGCAGGTGCTGGGAAAGGCCAAATGAAATCTTTCCCCAGCCCTAGGTCCTGCCTGGCATCACTGTGGCATCTCTGCCACATAACTGCCAGAGAAGCATTTCTGGTTTGTTTGTTGTCAGTACTGAGAATTGAACCCAGGATCTTCCACCAAGCTACATCCTGAGCACCTTTATGCTTTTGCTGCTTTCTATACTCCTGCCTCAGCCTCCCAAGTGTTGGGATGACAGGTATGTGCCACAATGCCCATCATATATATATATATATATATATATATATATATATATATATATATATAATTTTATTTTACTCAGAACTGAAGCCAGGGCCTTTGCACTGAGCTGCACCTTGCAGGTGCAGGTGTCTTGAGACAGAGTCTAGCTAAATTGTTCAGGTTGAGTTGAAATTCTAATCTTCCTGCCTCAGTCTCCTAAGTATCTGGGTATGTGCTACCACGCCCAGCTCCATTTGACAAGCCACTGATGTGTGATTCTTACCATTTAACTCTGACAGTATAGAAATGTGTGCTTTCCTAGCACAAAGAGTGAAAATTAGCATGCTTGTGTAGGAGGATGTGAGCCACGCAGCCTGAGCTGGGCGACAGCCTAGGCCCAGAAATGTGAGGCTGGCCAAGTCCGTTCTTGGGAGGCTGAGGCAGGAGGACAGAAAATTTCAGTCCAGCCTGGATGTCATAGTGACTTAATAAGACTTTGCCTCAAAAATAAAAAAAAAGGGGGGGCCAGGGGTACAGCTCAGTGCAAAGGCCCTGGCTTCAGATCTCAGCAAAATTATATATACACATACATATAGCCTGGGCTACAAAGTAAGCTCAAGAACAGCCAGAGTTGCATAGTGACAGCATGTCTCAAAAAAAAAAAAAAAAAAAAAAAAAGTATGTGCCTAGCAGAGAGGGTGCTGCTGCCCAGTGGGTCGAGGTCGGCCCCTGCCGTCCGCCCTTAGTCACTGCATCCCATCTGGAGCCTCATCCCAGCAGGAGCTGTCAACAAATAAGGGGGCATGTGGGAGAGGCAGAGAAATCGAGGACAGATGTAGGGGTGGCAGAGTGCGGGTCCCTTTCCTCCCATCACCCTCTGGTCCTGGGTTGCCAGACACAGCCCAGTTACTGCTTCAGTCTGAGTCTGTTCCAAATACTGCATAGGCCCCATAAGTGGCATTGAGCTGGGCGTGGTGCATGGCACTCTGGGAGGCTCAGACAGGAAGACCCAAATATCCAAGCTATAATGGGCAATTAGAGAGACAAAAACAAAGCCGGGCGTGGTGGCGCAGGCCTGTAATCCCAGCACTCGGGAGGCTGAGGCAGGAGGATTGTTGTGAGTTCGAGACCAGCCCGAGCTACAAAGTGAGCTTAAGGCCAGCCTGAACTGCAGTGAGACCCTGTCTCGAAAAGACAAAAAAAAAAAAAAAAAGAGAGAGAGAGACAAAAACAAAGATACTACACTGTTTGTGTGAAATCTAGGAGAGAGAGAGAGAGAGAGAGAGAGAGAGAGAGAGAGAGAGAGAGACTGAGGCTGACTGATGGCAAGGACAATATGTCGCTTTCTAAACCGCGAGCCGGCCAGGTATGGAGGTGCAAGATGTAATCTTAATGCTCAGGAGGCTGAAGCAGGAGGATCCTAAATTCTGAGCTCAAACACAAGACCCTGTTTCAAACGTTAAAACCATTGCTTTTGTTCATCTCTGAGATCTGAGCCTGCTGCGCCTGGGCCTGAAGCCCCAGCTATGCAGAGGCCAAGCAAGAGCATCCCTGTGCCCAGGAGTGCAAGGCCAGCCCGGGCAGCAGTGTTTAAGCCCTTCACTGTCTGCAATACACAGTGTGGGATAAGTTTCGGATTCACTTAACATCCATTTGACTCCAGTTTACTGTAGTTATGTGCTGTGCCCCTGCCCCCGGCTCTGCGCAGTGGGCTATGCACAGCTCTCGGGAGGGAGGACTCTGCTGCCTCAGCCTCCACCATCCAGCTTTGTTTGAGACTCAAGCGAAGGTGGCCGGGTTCCATCGCCTCCCAGCGCGGGGCAGGCACTCAGCACAGCACCTGAGTCAGTCTGTTAAAGGCAGGGTCTCAGAGAACTTGTGGCTGCGATCCCCTTGCCGCAGCCTCCCCAGCTAGCTTCCAAGGGACAATCCCAGCCCAGGTGAAACCCTCAACCTCGGGCTGTGTCATGGATTCCATGAGCAAGATACAGCGAGATGAAAACATTCTTCCAGCACTGGAAAACGGATAGGTAAAGAGAGAAAGAGGAGGAGCAGCTGTGCTCCGACCACGAGCTGAAACCTGCACCGGGTCAGGTGCAGCAGCTCCTCTGAGTGTGCTCAGGGCGGACAGTCACATGCAGCGCGGGAGGCTGAGGCAGGAGGCTCGCCGCGACCTTGAGGCCAGCCTGGGCTGCACAGTGGCAGTCAAGGCCATCCTGAACTGCATATCCAGATGCTATATCAAAAATCAAACTAAAACGGAAAAGAAAGCGAGCAGATGAAATGGACTTTTCCCAAAAAGCCCGCGGACTCACACGAGGCCTTCTGCCAGCTGTAGTTGGACGGGGCCCAAGAAGCCAAGGCGGGACCCTGATCGCGGTTGGACAGTGCCTCCAGTAGCCGGCCTCGCGCCTGCGCTCAGAAGTCCCGGCATGGAAGAAGCAGCTACAGGCGATCCCGCAGCCTGCTCCCCTGGCGGCCGGTTAGCTCAGTTGGTTAGAGCGTGGTGCTAATAACGCCAAGGTCGCGGGTTCGATCCCCGTACGGGCCAGGTTTTAATCCTTTTCCAAAAACTTCATTTTGCAACTTAAGAAAAACAAAAAATTTGGCTTTGGGGCCACCAGCGGCGCGCCGACGAAACTGCACTTGGCTAGAAAGTCGCGCCGGTGTCTGCTTGGAATCGTAGGGAGGTGCTGTCCCCACGCAGTCTGCTGCCGGACCGCGGATGGGCATCCTCGACGCTCCCCCAGGTGCAACTGGGCGGGAGGTGCTACTCAACAAAAGCACGGCTCTACCGGGACACGCGGTGACGTCAGTGTTGGCAGAATCCTTGGCGGGAGCAGTCGGCTGCCTTGTATGCTAAGTCGCACAGTTGAGCTTGAATTCACATTCTCCTGCTTGGCTTCCCAGAATCCTGGGATTAGAGGTGTGCACCCCTCTACCAGCCACTCCCTCCAACCACCAGTACCGGGAATTGAGCTGGGGCATTCCTTAGTGGGCTACATCTCCAGTCCTTTAACATTTTGTTACTTTTGGTTTTTGTTGTTTGTTTGTGTGTTTTGAGATAGGGTTTCACAGTGTAGCCCAGGCAGGTCTAGAACTGAACCTTCCTGTTTCCGGCTCCTGAGTGCTGAGATTACAGGTGTTGCCACCATGCCTGGATTAATTTAATTTTTTAAATCATAAAACAGGGGCTGGGGACATGGCTTAATGGAATAAGTGCTTCCCTGGCAAGCGCAAGGACCTGAGTTCAATCCCTAGTTCTGCAAAAATG
The DNA here is from genome assembly GCA_004027165.1 of Ctenomys sociabilis. Lineage (NCBI taxonomy): Eukaryota > Metazoa > Chordata > Mammalia > Rodentia > Ctenomyidae > Ctenomys > Ctenomys sociabilis. The sequence goes on along the minus strand of PVKA01004106.1, from coordinate 97,927 downwards.
GAAATAAATGAATTAATTAATTAAGTTAAATTACAAGACCGAGTTTTGCTAAATCACTAATCACCCAGCTAAGCCTGAGCTGTAACTTGGCAGTTGCCCTACTTCAGCCGCCCAGAGTGCTGCAGTTACAAGTGTGTGGATATTTGCCTGGAGGGAGGCCTCTCGCAGGCCACGTGTCTGGAAGCCTCTGCCTTTTCCTTCTGTTCTTTTCTTTTCAGAGTGGTCTCAGGCTTCACCCTTGGTCCTCTTGGTTCTGGCTTTGTCGGGCTGCAGAGTAGCTCAGGCTGGTCTTGAACTCACAACAATCCTCCTGCCTCAGCCTCCCGAGTGCTGGGATTACAGGCATGCGCCACCACGCCCGGCTCTGAAATTTTGTTTCTTTTTCTTTGTTCTAAATCTGTTGCAGCTCCACCCAGCACAGCTCCAGCCCTGGAAAGTCAGGGCTCAGGTGCAGCCTGCGGTCATCAGAGGTCATCAGACACCGTGTCTGAGAAGAGACCAGTGCTGCTGCACCTGCACAAGACCCAGGTCCCTGTGCCTTCCACCTTGGGACATGCGCATGTGGACACAGCTGGGGCAGAGCACACACTTTTCCTGAACTCAATCAGGTTCTGAGTGCACTGCTAAGCCAGGAAATGCCACATGGTGGCACAGAGATTATTTTGAGCTTAATGCATTAGAGCCCCTGAAGTCTACTGCCAAAACGCAGAGCCTCCTGAATGAGTCAACAGAACTCAGTCATAAATCCCTGCTGGGAGCAGCGAGGAACATCAACTTCTGTCCCAGGACTGAGAGATCAGCTCCACAACTCCACGGCTCCACAGTTTCACAGCTCCACAGCTCCAGCATGCCATCGGGTCATCAGTTCTCTGCTGGTCTACAGTCCGCTTACCATCCAGTGGTCATTGCCCATGCCTCTTCTACTAAGATGGACAGCAGGGTATGGTGAGGCCCGCCTGTAACCACAGCTACTCAGGAGGCTGAGGCAGGACCACAAGTTCTAAGCCAGCCTGGGCAGTGGAGCAAGACAGTCTCAAAGTAGAAAGGCTGGGAAAGAGGCTCAACAGTTGAACACCGCTGGGTTCAATCCCCAGTACCAGGGGTTGTGGAGCAGTTATGTCATATCCCCACGTTTTAACCACCTCCAAGTCTCATTTTTCTATGCACTCTTTTTTATGTACATAAACAAAAATACATGACTACATCGTGTCTTTTCTCTTGTGACTCTGTCTTCAGTCAATTCAATTTGAAGGACTTCAAATAAAGGAAAGGCATTTTCCCCTCCATGGGCTCAAAGATGATAAGGTACCATAGGCCAGATAGGAGTGGAGTGATTTGAGGCTTAGAGATGGAAGGTACATTGTGACATCTGAGGATGGGAGGGCCAGAGGGTTTTCTTTCAAAATTAGAGAATAAAGCAATTGTGCACACCTGTAATCCCACCTATTAAGAGGCTGAGCCAAGAGGATTACAAAACTAAGGTTGGCCTGCGAAATTGAGCAAGAGCCTTGCTCCAAAAACAGCTCTAAACTTTGGCTCCCTTCTTCAGTCGGTTAGATTTATGTCAGGGGCGGGGGCCATGAATCCACAAATATCTTGCAGAAGGACCGGGAGAACATGTAAATGGCATGATCCGTTAGGTCCGGGGCTTGGGAATCCCGAGAACTTCCGTCTGGGAAATGCGGGATAGTTGTGGGAGTTGGCGACACGGGAAAATTAAAAAACAAGGCCAAGCCACTTATGTGACTACATTTTCGGAAAGCAGGGCCGGGCGCGGTCAGCTACCTCTCGAGGAAGCTTGGCCCGCCAGGCACTCGTAGCCCGCCCTCCCAGGTGACGCATATTGGCAGCGCCGTCGCCCCGCGACTGGGGTTCAAGTCCCCACTTCGGCCGCCATGGCGGACCCGGGGTTGGAGACCAAGGGCGGTAGCGAGCGTGGCGGCGGGCGGGCTCCCCCTGGCCAGCGCGGTAGCGGGGCACACGTGGCCCCGCTGAGTCCCGAGCAGCTGCGGCGGGTGCTGGAGCAGGTGACGAGGGTGCAGCCGCCTCCTTCCTTAATGCTGCAGCCGCCTCCTTCCTTAATGCTGCGGGAAACGGCCCAGCAGGCTGCTGTGCAGCAGGCTCCGGGCGCCGATCCCCCGCCCCTGCCGCGTCTGCTGCAGCCCCAGGTGAGGCGCCAGGGATCGGAGGGAAACTGAGACCCAGTGGGGGCCAGGGCGGGCTCATCGGCTGCGAGGCAACCCGGCTGAGGCCCTGTCACTACTTTAGAGCTCGGGAGTTCCGGGTCCCTGTTCACCTCGTCCTTTCTCTTCCTATAGCTTTAGTTCATCCAACATTTATTGAGAGTCCCCTATGTCCAGCACTACCGTAGGTACAAGGGTGCAGCTAGAGCGCACACGGTGAACATAAAGCAGGTCCGGGGGTGACAGGCAGCTCCTTCCCAGTCCGTGTCCCGATGCTTAACCCTGCAGCTGTAACCTGGATGCTTTAAAGAAACCCACGCAGAGCGCGTGGGTTGCTACAACGCAGCCGGTTCCAAGGCAGACCCAGGACAAAATCAATCACATATTCCAGTAGTTTGTAGCAGTAGCGCCCCGAATGACAGTGGCTATGACCTAGGATCCCAGTGCCCAGCATGGTGTGCAGTACAGCTTAGAGCACTAGGCGTGTGAATACACTCCGCCACAGCATCCGCTCTTGGTGGGTGTTTTTCCTGGAGTAGTTGACACCGGCGAGTGGCCTCTGAAGCCAGAGGTCCTACACATCCATGTGAAGTCACGTTCCTTTCTCAATAATGACAGAAGGCTTCTCATCCTAGTACTGCCCAAAGAAAAGAGCTTATTGTTCTTCATGATGGCAGCACACAGGAAGCAGCGTGCTGGGAGACCGAAGCAGCACGATCACAAGTTCCAGCCCAGTCTGGGTAGTAGTGACCTAGAAGAACCTGTCTTGAACTAAAAAAAGCAAAAGCAGGGCTGGAGATGTAACTTAGTGTGAAGGCCCTGTGTTCAACCCCCCCCCCCCCCATACTGCAAAAACAAAACACCAACAAAGAACTTCCACTGGAAGAAATAGAGTATTGGCTGAGTGATTTCGCCATACAAGCTTGTACTCAGTTGACCATCAAGACTTGAGAGCTGCCAGGCTTCATGGTGCATGCCCGTCATCCCAGCATTCTGGGAGGCTGAGGCAGGAGAATCACGTTTGAGCCCAGCCTGGGTAGCGTAATGCATAGCCCAACGTTCAATCCCCAATACTATAAAAAAGAAAAAAAATTAAAAAAAAAAAAAAAAAACAAAAACACTAGAGACCTGTTTTGTAAAAGTCAGCTGGGGAGATAGCTCAGTGGAATAAGTGCTTGTCTGGCAAGCACAAGGTCCTGAGTTTGATCCCTGGTACTGCAAAAATACATAACATGCATACATACATGCATATAAGTCTGGAAAGACAGGTGTGATCCTGCCCAGTGCTGCACTTGCTAGGGGCCATCACCTCGGGTGACTCCACCGTGTCAGCTGTGGTTAATCATCTGCACAAGAGCCTCATGCCTTGTCCATTGGCTGTGCACTGCCAGGGCTGGTCAAAGCCTGTAGGTGTCCTCCTGTAGCTGCTTTTGTTTGCAGAGCTCCTTGGCCAGCCAGTAAGGCTGCACTCTTTAGTTCACAGCAGTCAGTAGTGTTTCTGTGCCCATATTTTCCACATGGGGAAAAAGCTCAGAGATTGAGTAATTCTGCCCAAGGTCTTGCAGGTGTGGTGGCACTCAGGAACCTTTGTGCCATACCAATGCCGTGTCTTCTTGCAGTTGATGTGGCAACTTCAGAAAGATTTCAGCAATATCAGTCTCATCAAATAGAAAATCTAATCTAGGGCTGGGGAGATGGCTCAATGGAATAAGCGCTTCCCTGGCAAGTGCAAGGGCCTGAGTTCAATCCCAGGTCCCACAATAAATAAATAAAGTTTGATTTAAAGAAAACCTAATGTAAGTCAGGCTGCACTGTAGGATTGTCCTCTGCAGCCAGCCTAATGGCGAGTGGTATAAACTACCTCCTCTCACAGTAATGTCCCTTTGAGGCCCATTCTGCTAATAAGCTGCCAGTCTCTGGTGTGCCACGAGGCCAGAAGGCAAAGCAGACCTGTATCTGTCTCTAGAGAGCTGTGGACATGAAAGGCTGACCCAGATAGCTTCCAGTCGAGGTTAGGCAGCTGGAGACGTGGGCGAAGGACTAGCTGCCTTTAGCAAAAGGGTGCAGCTGCCTACTGATGGGTGATGGCTCTGAATCCTCTGTTGGAGACGAGGCTGTTGCCAAGGTGCACAAGGTGGATTGCCTGAAGCTGCAGGCAACCGAGGCAGGCAGCAGGGGGAGGTGCACAGTGCTCATCGTGGGCCCACTGCCAGAAGCATGGGGGTCACTGCTTATCTCCCTAGTTCCCAGCCCATGGGAGTATTTCCACCCAACACCTGGGCCTTCGGACCTGCGACCTACACTGGTTCCCGGTTCCTTTGCACCTAGACACTAGAGTGCCCCTCCTCACTTGGCAAGGACTCCGCAGCCAGAAATCGGCGCTTCTGTGAAGCCTGCTATCCTTTCTTACTCTCATTGCACTTGTGGTTTTTGTTCTGTTGGCTTTTTGTTTTTTGGACACAAGGTCTTACTATGTAGTTCTTGCTGGCCTTATTTCACTGTGTCACCAGGATAACTTCAAACTCATGGTGATCTTCCTGCCTCAGCCTCATGAGTGCTGAGATTACAGGAGTGTACCAGTATGGCTGGCGTAAGCTTTTTATGGAATCCAAAAAGAGGAATTGCTAGGTCAAAAAGCATGTGGATTTAAGATTTTGTTAGGTTTTATTTTTTTGTTTTGATTTTTTTTTTTCCTTTTTCTTTTTAGACAGGGTCTTGCTATGCAGGTCAGGCTGGCTCATTTTGTAGTCCAGGCTGGCTTGAACTCACAGGAGTCCTGCCTCAGCTTCAGAGTGAGGGATTACAGGTTATGTGCAACCACGACTGTCTTTGTTTTGGTTTTTGAGGCAGGATCCCACTATGTAGTTCTGGATAGCCTTGAACTTATTAGGTACTTAGGCTGGCCTCAGACTGGTCATCTCCCAAGTGCCCAACTTCAGCCTCCCAAGTGTTAGGATTACAGGGGTGTGCCATCATACCAAGAAATTTGTTAGATATTTTTCTTTTCCCTGTTTTAAGTTTTTCTTTTTTTAATCAAGGTCTCACTATACAGCTTGGACTCATAGTGATTGCTTCACCTCTGCTTCTCGAGCACTGGGATTCCAGGGCTGGCACAGCATAGGGTGCCAGGGATTGAACCTTGATCTTGAACTTGCCAGGCAGGGATTTAGACCGCTGAGCTATCTCCCCAGCCCCTCCCTATTTTATTTTTAATTAGCAGGGATTGAACCCAGGTCCTTACATTGAGTAGCATACTAAGCTCTTTTATTTCATTTTACTTTGAAATGGTCTTGCTAAGTTACTCAGTTGCCCAGGATGGCCTTGAACTTGTGATCCTCCTTCGTCAGCCTCTCAGATTGCTGGGACTACAAGCAAATGCCAGTATAACTAGCTAAATATAGTTTAAAAAAGAGCTTTGACATATGCACCCCCATTCTTAAGCATATGTTCTGGAGAAACTCACGTGTGCATGCACACCTGCAAGGCGCGGAGCACTCCATCAGCACAGTTTGAACAGCCAGAAGCCCCCGGAGAATGCTGTCTGCAGTGCTGCTGAGAAGTGAGCCACCAGTGCTGCAGCCAGAGGAGAGTGTGTTTCCCAGGGCAAAGCCAGGAATAAGAACTGAAGATGCCCAGTTTCGGGAAATGGTCTCATCTGTATAAAATGTGAAGCATGTCCAAATGGAACGGTAGTTGTAGGGATGTCCCCTTGTGGTATAAATGTTAAAACACAGGAATGCCAATAGCACATTCAGGCCTGGAGAAGGGTGTGCTGGCTGGGGACCATCGGAGGGCTTTACCAAACCACTCCTGGTGCCAGTCATGAGGTGGCTGGTGCAGAGCCAGTTGGTTAGCTTGTTCTTCCTGGCTTTTTTGGTTTCCAGAATTCTTATTTTTCCCCAGAATATCATTAGATTTTTTATTTTGGGTATAGTGGTACATGCGTGGAGTAGCAGCAGTCTGGGAAGCCCTGCCAGGAGGATTGCAAGTTCCAGCCCAGCATGAGCAGTTTAGCAAGGCCTTGTCTCACAAATAAAAAGGGCTGCAGGCCACAGAGGTAGCTCAGCTGTCTAAGCACCTGCCTGGTAAGCACATGGATCTAGGTTTGGTCCCTGGTACCACATGCCGCACTAGCACCACCGTGAGCATGCTGAGCTGGCCGACAAGGTCAGGGCATAATGGAGCACACCTGTAATCCAGCACTAGGGAGGCTGAAACAGGAGGACTACTATGAGTCTGAGCTGTGTAGTGAGACCCAGTACAAAATATAAAATAAATAAATAAAGAGCTGGAGGTGTAGCACAATGAGAAGGTGGAAAGAGAGAGAGAGAGAGAAAGAAAGAATCCCTGTAGTGAAAAAGGAAAGAATCCATACCTATAATCTCAGCACTTGGGAGGCTGAAGCAAGAGGAACATTTTGAGTTGTAGCCTGGGCTACAAAGTGAGCTCAAGGCCAGCCTGAACTGCATAGTGAGACCTGTGTCAAAAAGACCAAGAAAACTAAAATGAGCTCATATATTGAATTGAGTCCAACTTAGAGTATGGTACTGTGAACCATAAATGAAAACACACGGGTAAACTAAAGCAGGCCATTGTTCCTTAATACCTCATCATGCAGTTGGTTTCTTAGATTGTAACTGGTCTGTTTCTGGCATGGCGTTTGAACCCATGGCCTCTTCGCTGAGCTTATCCTAGCCCTTTTTTTTTTTTTTTTTTTTTGGTCCCAAAATCAAACTCAGGACCTTACACTTGTCAGGCAGGCACTGTGCTGTGGAGCTGTTTCCTTGGTCCATTTCAGTTTTTGGAGACATTGTCTTTTCAGTTGCTCAGGCTGGGCTCAAACTTACCCTTCTGCCTTAACTTTTTTGAGCCCTGGCATTACCAGCTAAAGTCACTGCTCCTGGAGCTCATGAACTTTTTATTCATTCATATCTGCATAAATGTTTTAGCATATGTGTGTTGGCTGGATGTAATATGTGTTTGATGCTGTATAGTCAGAAAAATTTGAAAAACAGCAATCTAGCTGGGCACAGTGGCACACACCTGTAAGTTGAGCACTTGGGAGGCTGAAGCAGGAGAATTGCTGTGAGTTCTGGGCCAGCCTGCAATACCCTGTCTCAAAACAAGCAATCAAAAAGAAAAGCAGCACTATTAACAGTAGACATAATTACAGAAACTTATATGTAAGATGTAAAATTTAGAAAAATTTCAATTATAGATTTGCCAAGAGAGCAAATTGCAGAGACATTGGTAACGTAATGCTGCTTTTCTCTCTTGTCTCCCATTTTTCTCTTTCTGTGTTAAAGCAACTGGAAGCCATTTGTGTCAAGGTGACATCTGGAGACACAAAAGGGCAGGAGAAGCCAACGCTCCTGCTGGCCACCATCCAACCCCAGCCCGCAGGACAGAGCCTCCTGCCCAGAAGCCAGCTCAGCACAGTGGGGTTCAGGGTGCAGCCTATGGCCCCTCAGGGTCCTGTGCCCACCAAGAGGGTAAAGGCTGCTCTTGCCCTGGGTGGCCAGGACCCCATGCCGATCCCTCCAGCAGCTTCTGGCCTGCCCATGGTGACACTTGCTGTGCCAGGTTCTGCTCATTTATTTCCATCTGGCTCGAGAGCAGGGTCTGCTGAGAAGTTCAAAAAGACCGCGAAGGTGAAAACCCGTTGTGGACGAATATCCCGGCCTCCCAAGCACAAGGCCAAGGATTACAAATTCATCAGGACGGAGGATCTGGTGGCCGGGCGGCTGTCAGACTCTGATGATTACTCAGACTTGAGTGTGGGGGATGAGGAGGAACAGCAGGATCCACGGATGCTGTTTGCTGAAGCCAATTGTGCCCTACAGCCCCGGGCCTTCCGCTGCCAGGCCTGCGACAAGGCCTACATTGGGCAGGGCGGGCTGGCCCGGCACTGGAGGCTGAACCCAGGCCATGGCTGGCAGCAGCCTGAGAAGGGGTACACAGAGGCCAGCCCTGGGGGCCTAGCCCCACCAAAGCAGAGCATGCCTGAGCCGTGCATACCTGAGCCGTGTACACTGGCTGCACTCTGCCAGCACGGGGCAGAGGCAGCACAGGGCAGCCCGCAGGTAACACTTCTGTCTGGTGAGATTGCCCTCTCCTTCATGCTCTTGGCCATAAATGAGCCCCATGGGGGTGTAGTGCCATCATTTCAGGGCCCAGGGCTCCACAGAGTGGGAGATAGGTATCCTCTGCCCCAGCCTCCATGGGTGGCACAGGAGGCATATGGCTGCTAGTTCTATGGACCTGGTCAGAACCGCTGATGCCTTGTCACAGGACATGGGGCACCAAGGTGTCACAGTCAGGGTGGCGACCCACACGAGGGCTCCTGGGTGCGAACAGGATCCGATGCTGCACCCAATGTGTTCCCTGCCTGTTCAGCACCTCTAGGCTCCCAGTACCGTGGTCTCTGGTCACTGTGTTTGCATCACCATGCCAACAGTTTGTCCATTTTTTTTTTTTAATGATTAAAAGATGTCAGCTAGGAGTGGTGGTGCACACCTGTCACCCCAGTACTTGGGAGACTGAGGCAGGAGGGTCACTTTGAGTTTGAGGCCAGCTTGTAGTGGAGTTCAAGGGCAGCCTGAACTTCCTAGCAAGACCTCATCTCAAAAAACCAAAAAGAAAGTAAAAGATTCTTCATTGTTGCTGTTGTGTTGTTTGCTTGCTTTTGAGAGAGTCTTGCTACAGAGTGCAGGCTGGTCTTGAGCTCACCAGGGAGCCTAGGTCGGCCCCCACCTCTGGCAGTCCCTCTGCCTCAGCCTCCCAAGTGCAGGACTGTAGGTGTCTCCACTACACTTGGAGGCTAGGTTAATCTTTAAGATGATGGTCACATCAGAGGAATTCTTACTTCATTTTGATCAGCACCCTGGGGTGACAGCTTGTAGGCAAGACTTTCTGGCTGGATAATAATGACCTGTGGTCCAGAAGGGGACTCCTGGGAAAGTCTAAGATGTACTGATTGTAGTCAAGAGTCTTGATGGAAGAAGAAATAATTTGTCAGGTGTGATGGTACACATCTGTGATTGCAGCTACTTGGAGGCTGAGGCAGGAGGATCATAGGTTTAAGGCCAAACTGGGAAACTTGGTCAGTCCCTGCCTCAAAAATAAAAAAGGTGTTAAGGGTGCAACTCAGTAACAGCGTGCTTGGCTCACTTGTCATTATGGCTAACCCAGAAAAGCAGTGTCCTGCCGTAAGGGATTTCTGCATTGAGGCTCTTCTGGTAGTGTGCAGAGCATGATTCTTTTGTTTTGTTTTATTTGGGTATAAAACTTCATCAGCGTGCAGAAGATCAGGAGGCAATGGTGCTGGAGCCAGAGTCGGGTGCAGCTGTCGATCTGCGGAGCAGGGCAGCACGGCTGAGTGCCTGTAGCAGAGCCCAGCTCCAGGAGGTGCGTGGTTCTCACACTGGCAGTTACACTCTGAGCTGCTTTGGCATGGTATGTGGCAATTCATTGTTAGCTCTCTGAATTTTAAACAAGCTGCCAGACACCTGGGCATGATGGTACACACCTATCATCTCAGCACTCTGGAGGCAGAGGCAGGATGTGAGTTCAAGGCCAGCCTGGACTACATAGTACTGTGTGATAGAAGGTATACATTTACCTGTTTAAAATGACTATAGGAGGTCTGGGGAGATAGCTCAGTAGAATAAGTGCTTGCCTGGCAGGCACAAGGGCCTGAGTTCAATCCCTGGTTCTGCAAGTAAATAAATAAATAAAATGACCATAGGGCCTCCCCGTGGCTCCAGGAATTGCTTGTGAGTTTGGGATAGTTAGGGCTTGTGTTTGGAAAACAGAAAGTGCTTTCCTCCTTTCCTGTGAAAAGCTTCAAGTTTTACAAAGTGTGTTTTTAGGGTTTCAGCCCTCGTATTTCATTCCAACGTCTTTTTAAAAAAAAGTGAATTTGTTACATTTAACTGGATGCTTACTGCGGTGGTACACACCTGTAATCCCAGCATTCAGGAGACTGAGGCAGGAGGATCACCTTGAGTTTGAGGCCCACCTGGGCTGCACAGTCAGACCATAAAAGATTTTTTTAAAAACCAACAAAAACTGGATTGACTGGGAAGAGTGAAACCTAAGTGTATTCAAGCCATCTGCCTAGAATGTATTTGCCTGGTCACAGCCAGGTGGATACCCTTTCTTTTCCTTGCAGTGTGGGTGTGGGGGAAGCACAGGGCCTTGCACACACTGTGCTCTTCCAGGTGGACCTTGGAGAGAAGCACAGAGTGGAGCTTCTCATAGAGTGAAGGACACATCAGTAAGGGCTGGAGTGGGCGGAGGAAGCAGGTTTTGATGGGAAATGGTTTCCAGAGAGTCCCTCCAGCCCCATGCAGTGCTGCCCCTTCCACCAGCAGGGGAGCCCTGGGGCTCAGCTTACAGGGGCGTTCTTGGGGATTCCTTTGCAGCAGTGGGTGATGGGCAGTGGGTGTTGTACTTCCTGCTCTGCAGCCCAGCTGCCCCACTGGGAAGCATCCACACCAAAATCCAGGCCGACCTGGGTCATGCATCGGTGTGTCACTGCGGACTGGTCAAGCCCACAATCTCCAAAGGAGTGGGTGGTGAAGGCATGAATAAGTGAGCCATGCGGTGTGATTTTAGGGCTCCTGGAAGATCAAAACCCTCTAGCAGAATCTGAGGTTCTCTGGGGGTTAAGACAGTGATCTTATATATTTAGTTGTCACACAGGAGGGGAATACTGAAGAAAGGTGGGACCTGCTCAGGGGCCTCTAAGAGGCATTATGTTAGGAGAACTATGTTACTTCCTGGAAAGTCTCCACACACTGAGATTCCTGTAGCTACAGTCTTTATCTAGTGAATTGAGGTTGGAGCCAGGTGTCCTCAGCTGTGGCCTTGCTTGTCCTTTGAAGCGTCATGACTTCCCCTACCATCACAGGCTTCAGTGGGGCCAGTGACCCGCAGAGGGGAGGGTCACTTGCTATGGGTATACTGTCCACCTCCAGACAAGGGCCTCAAGCAGAAACACAGAAAGGTGACTGGTTAATAACTCTGCTCAGAGCTGCTTTGCAGTGGTTTCCATCAGTGGATCCCACAGAAGTCATTGTCCCTACCTGGCAGAGAAGGACAGCTGCCACAGGGTGGCCCTGAAGGTGTAAGGCTAGTCTGGAATTGGGATCCAAGTTGTGTGATTTGAAAGGGCACTGGGTACCTGAGAGTCAAGGACAGCCACTCTGTACCCCAGTGGCTCTGAGAGAGTGACACTGACAAATGGTCCCCGCTGCTGCCTGCCTCCGCACACAGAGGATTTTCTTGGAAGTGCATGTGAACTCAAAGGTTTGCTGGTGCCCGTCAGTGTTAACCACTGCGGGCACTCCTTGTGAACAAGGTGGCATAGCCCTGCTCTCCCGAGCCAGGTCTTGTAACCTTCCTGTTCCTGCCTACAGGGGAGTCCTGGGAACCTCACTCCTCACCTGGCTTCTTACAACTTCCGCCCACTGCAGGCTTCCTGGCTGCACTTGTAGACAAGTCCCTCTGGAGGAGCTCTGCCCACGTATCCCAGAACTCTGCCCCTTCTCTTGTGAAGGGCCCTCCTCTGTGGAACTCACTACATAGCTCTTCAATCTCTGGTAACACATGGCCTGCCTCCACGCACGCTGAGCCAGCCACTGAGACTGGGCATGGTGGTGCCTGCCCAGCGCTGGGGAGGCTGCAAACAGAAGGATCACTGTGAGTCTGAGGCATAGTGATGGGCTGCCCAATGAGGCCCTGTACCAAATACATTTATTTTTTTAAAAATTTTATTTATATTTTGGCTGGCTCAGGCTGCCTTAAGGGCAGGTCCAGTAAGGCATGTAGAGCTTGGGATTGAACTGCAGTCCCCTGTGCCTGACTGCGTTTGCATGAGCAGGCACTTAAAACAACTGAGCTAACCCACATATACACAATGATCACATTCATCATAGAGAATCTGTACCTGTACATGATGCTTTATTCTATTTTACTATTCTCTCCTCCCTTCAGCCTTCTTTCCCCTCTTTATTTACTCCTTTGTTTCCATTTTTCCTCTTTTATTTTTCTTGTCCCTTTTTTCCTTTCCCCCCCTCCTCCCTTGTTTCCCTTCCCATTGATACATTTTCTTCCCATCTCCCAGTATCTACTACACACTTTAGCCCTTACCCACACCTTCGGTTTCTCACACCAGGAAACCACGCAGACTTTACTTGCATGTCTGATGTGTGCTGCCTGTCTGCCTCCCTCGCCTTTCCTGTGCCGCTGGCTGCTCAGCCCTTGCTCCCGCCCATCCTGTCGCCAGCTGGGTCCTGGTCCTCACCTGCACTCTGCTGTGCAGACACAGGATGTGCAGCCCTGGCTCTGTCCCTGTACCCCAGCTAGGTGGTGTCCTGCCCTCCAGCCCGCCGCTGCCTTCCACCTGCACCTGAGCCTTCCAGGGGCCACTTCTGCCTTGGAAGCATCTCCGTCCTGGGGCTCATGCCCCCACAGGGAGCAGTTGCGTTTCCTCTGGCCATGTTCTCTGTGTGGGCCTAGTACCCAGTCTGGGACTCAGCACTTACACTGAGACCTGGAATCGACCATAGTTGTTTGTTCATGGGAAAACAAGTAAGGTCCTTAAGAAAGCAGAGCATTAGCCGGGCAAAGCAACAGCCCTGTTGTGATCCCAGCTCTCAGGAGGCTGAGGTAGGGTCACAAAGAGATCAAGGCCATCCTGGGCTACACAGTGATTTTTTGATTTCTAGGTCAGCCTGAACTGCAGAGTGAGATCCCAAACCAAATCAAGCCCAGAATGTTTTGAGTCGAGCCACTGAGTTTGGGGGAACTTCGTCTAGCATCCTGAAGGTGGTGAATGCTTTCTTTGGCAGTTGCTCCAGCAGTGCACCCCGGAGGACCTGGTGGAGCTGACACTGCCCCGGCTGGCACAGGTGACCACCGTATGTGAGTTTCTCCTGGCGAAGGTGAGTCTTCAGCGTACCTGGGCTGCGCTGCTCCCACAGGCCAGAGCCCACGGCAGGCAGCGGGCATTGTCAGTGAGCCAGGCCTGCAGCCCACCCAGCCTCTGGGACCATCCCGCCCGGGCTGCCCCTGCTGAAGCCTCTGCCTCCCCGCCCACTGCCACCTGGGGCTGCATGGTGGCTGACCTGGCTGGATGTCTCCCTCTGTCAGCTGCACACAGCAGCGCCCCCAGGGACAGGGCAGGCCCACGGTTGCTGGGACCTGCGTTTCTTGCTCCTTTGCCCGGATGTCCTATGTCACTGCTGCAGGTGTGAGCTCTCCTCGCTTCCTGTCCTCACAAAGGCCAAGGACGGTGGCACCACACAGCCCTGCTTCCCGGCCGTATACAGGGAGTTTGAAGAGCTGCACTGCAGGGTCAGCAGCATGTATCAGGAGCACCTCAGCTGTGCCAGCCCAGCTTCTGGGGAGCCCCTGGAAGTCAGGAACCCTCAGGTGACACTTGCTTGGGAAGAGGTGCTGTCACAATGAGCTAGGAGGAAAGGGACACGTTTGTAGTGATGCTTCAAAGTTACTGCTGTGTTGTTTTTCTCCCTTCAAGTAGTTTTGGTTTCCTTAATACAAAAATGCAAAGTGCTTGACCTCAAAACTCCAAAATGCAGATTTGCCAACAGAATGAAAACCCTACATGGCTCCCTCTTTGCCAGGGCATGAGGTTGTTGCGCATGGGGGTAGGCACAGGGCCAGCAGAATCACCTGGGTTTTGCTGTTGCTGAGCCTACGTGCTGAGTGCCACTTCCAACATTTTATTTATTTATTTATTTTGAGAAGGATCTTGGTAAGTTGCTCAATTGCCCAGACCAGGTTTGAACTTTGTTTTTGAGACAGAATCTCACAACATAGTCCAGGCTGGTCTTCAGCGCATGACAATCCCCGGCCGCAGCTCAGGCCTCCTGCATGCTGGGATGGCAAGCGTGCACTATCACACCAGACCAAGAAGTTCATGTCTGCCTGCCCCTTTCTCTTCAGGTTGCTGAGTCCTTAGGAATCACAGGGTTTCTGAGGAAGACAGAAGCACACCCAGACTGCACAGCAGCCCAGCGCCACAGTCCAGAGAGGGCCAGGCAGAGGTGTGAGGAAGCCAGCGGTTGGCAGGGGCTGTGTGAGGTGGGCACAGCTGTGAGGGGCAGGTTCCTGGGTGTCTGGCAGCTTTGGACGAGTGGTGTGGTGTCGGGTTCCCCGAGGTCTCCTGGGGCACAGGAGCTGGGCTGTGGGGTCTGGTCTTAGCAGCATCTCTCCACAGGCTGCAGGGCGAGCGCCCACGGCATGGAGGCCCCAGCGAGCAACTCTGCCCAGGACCTGCCCAGAGCACACTGCTGCCCACAGTGGAGGCCGTGAGGCTCCCAGGCTGTCCACTCCCGCCACGGGCCCAGGTGAGGTGTGCAGATTGCTCCAGGCTGCTCCCCACAGGGCAGGGAGCCCCTTTCAGGGCTTTGGGGTTACCTTAATGAGGGAGGGGCCATCCAAGAGCCCCCATGGGGGCAGAGATGACCCCAAGGATATAGAGTCCATGACATGGCTTCCACAAGACTTGGCTCTGGCAGCTGGCAGCAGATGGAGAACAAGACATCTCCTGCCGTTTCCTGTGGCCAGCAGACTCTATCCCCAAGTCCTGTACACATCCAGCTCCTGCCGTGGCCTCCAAGCCTTTGTGGCCTTATCAGGGCCCTGGTCCCTTTACTGGGTTGAGGTCTCAGAGTGATGTGGAAGTCAGGACATACTTTTAAGACAAAAATCTGCCTTTGTGAATAGATGCAAGCCGATCTGGACCAGTTCGGTGTGAGCTGGTGAATCAGCTGTTGTGCACAACATAAGATGCTTACTTGTTTCTCTGGTCTGTTTAGGTTTCGCCCCTCCAGCGAGTGGGACCACTCCTCCCCCTTTTGAAGGCAGCCAGGGGTTGGCAATTTCCGGTGGCGACACAGGTGTGTCACATGCAGGCTGGCAGCTTAAGGCATCTGCTGACTCTGAAGCCAGGCACGCGTCTACAAGTCCTGTTGCCCTGGGTGAGGACGGTCATGGAGCGGCTCTCAGTGCCCAGCTAGTCAAGCCCCAAGAGAATGTTCCAGATGCCAGGGCAGCCCTGGAAAACCCAGGAGTCCACAGCACCCTGTCCGGTGGGAGAGGCTGCAGGTGTGGAGGCAGGGGATCCGGGCGCCAGGCCCATAGCCCCCCTGCTTGAGGAGCTCCTACCCATAGATGTCATGCCAGTGGGCTGTGCTCGCAGGACTGGTTCAGACAGGTCACCACTGACTACAGGAAGCCATGCCAGCAACCTGAAGCAGCTCCTCCAAGGGATGGAGGTGGATGTTGGCCTCGGGGACACTGTGACTTTTGAAATTGCAAGTGGGTACCCAGAAGTGTTACCTCAGGGCAAGGAGCAAATCTTTATTCAGACTGCCAGTGGGGTCCTCCTGTCCCGTGCAGGGACCACTGTGTCCCAGGGGGACACTTTTCTAGTGACTAGCGCAGAAGGCCCTGGCCTGCATGGTGGGGGCCTGCAAGGTGTCCCCCTGGCAGCAGGCACAGCCCTCACTGTGCCGGCAGAGCCTATCAGTCAGAGGTGTGGCCGTCCGTCTGTCTTACCTGGAGTCTGGGGTGGGTGGGGATGTTTTTCCCACACAGGTGGGAGCCCTGACATAGGTGAGCCTCATGTTTATAAAGATGCCTGCCCTGCCCGCCCCACTGTCCTTGGTGTGTACAGTACTAGGGATGGGAGCCAGGCCTTTGTGCAGAGATAAAATCTCCAGACCGTTTTTTAATTTGCTTTTTAAAAGTCTCCCTATGTACCCCAGGCTGGCCTGTTCTGAGCTCAGGGCTGAGCTCACAGGAGGAGGGAGAAAACAGTCTGGGGTGCAACCATGGCAAAGGAAGTCAGGGCAGCAAGGAAGCCCCCCTTGGACAGCCCATCTGCACACAAATGCTCTGGGCATTTTCTCACCAGTAAAAGGATAAAGGTGTATTCTGAGTTCTCCTTAGTTGGTGAATTAAGCTCAGTCTCTGGATGAGCTAGGGGTGGCAGTGCACACCCGGCCTCCCCACTGCTCGGGGACTGAAGCAGGGTCCCATGTCCCTGGCCAACCTGGGAGCCCTAGGACCGACGCACAGAGCAAAGGCCTGGGGACGAGACTGGGAGAGGCAACCTCTGTACCCCTCGGTCTGGATAAACTGAGCTAAGTAGCATGCTCGTGCAAGAGCTCCCTCACAGGGGCTGAGGCCAGGCACGCGTCTACATAGCGAGGAGCATTTGCTTAGAGTGCTCGAGGCCCTGCTTCTGCCCAGAGCCCCCTACCAGGGTTTATTCCGTGTCCAGTCACACAGAATGTGAGCTGCAGGGGACTCATGCCCCTCACTGGCCTGCTGCCCCCTCAGCCTGCACACTGTGGTGACTGGGGAAGCGGTTTGCATTTCCATGTTGCCAAACTGCATGCGACTTCACATGTGATTTGTAATTATAGAACTGATATATTCTCATAAACATTTATAGGGCCAGCCAGATAGCTCAGCAGGTTAAAGTGCCTGCTTAGGCACAAAGGGACCAGGGTTCGATCCCCAGCATGCCACCCCTGGGGTGTGCTGAGACAGCGATAGAAATTAGGCGAGGTGTGCACCCCTGTAATCCCAGTGCTTGAGAGGCTGAAAACAGGAGGATCACTATGGGTCTGATCTGTGTGATGAGACCCTATACTAAATACATAACAAGAACAACAATAAAACCCAAAGATTTAAATATAGGTAGGGATGTAGTGGAGCTGTGAAGGCAGTGTTCCACATGAGGGTACTCAGTGACAGGAGCGAGATTCTCCCATCATCCAGTCTGAGCACAGTTCTTCCCAAAAGGGGCTCTCAGCTGGCAGCTCCCAGCAGCTGCCACGACCCAGGCAGAGGCTGCGGGGGATCAGGGTGCCTGAGGTGGCCCATCCCGAGTCACAAAGCGCGGTGGCCCGTCTCCAGCAGCATACTCTCCAGCAGCAGCCCGCTGTCCCGCTCCACGTAGGGCTGGTGCAGCCACATGGACAGGTAGCTGAGGATCAGGTCCCGGTCCGAGGTGTGGGCCAGCTCGGCACCCACTGTGCGCTTTAGGAGCAGCTCCTGGCTGTACATGTCAGAGAGCTTGTGTGCAACCTCATCTGAAACACACAGGGGCGGCAGACACTGGAACTCACTAGGAAGTGCACGCTGGCCTTGAACCCCCGCCTAGGGTTGCAGGCAGGCGCCTCCCGAGGGCTGGGGTTACAGGCGCATGCCGTCATGCCTGGCAGAAGCGCTTCAGCAGCCCCTACCCTCCCAAGCCCCCTCCAAATGACAGTAAGTGCCCCTCTCCTTCCCTCCCCAACACCAGCTCTGAAGAGCCACTTACAAAAGTGGGCTGTGGGCCAGGTGTGGAACAGCGGGGGCCGTCCGTTCTCCCCATAATGGTAATTTTCTAGCTCACAGATTCCTTTGGTGGTTGAGGACAGCTTCTCCATTTTCACCTGTATTTTGGTCTGAAAAGATACTAATTTGAATGTAAGAGTATTATTTGAAATCTTTAGTCTCAGATTCAATTACTTCAGGATTTCAAAGCTAAGGAGTCAGTGTCTGCTGGGTTAAAATCACAAAGCAGAACACCACTAGCTCTGCAAACAGCAAGTGTCTGGGCAAGGGGAGGAAGCTGGAAGGTGCAGGACTTCAGCCTTTGGATGGCTCTGGTCCTGAGCTGGGGCTCCTGGTGCTGAGGAACAGAGAGCCTGCCGAGCTCCACGTCCCGTTTCTAAGCTGCCTCATGTTTTAGCTTCTATAGCCTTTGCTCTGTGAAGTGAAGGTGGTCTGGGCAATGCCCAGGGCAAGGGTAGGAAGCATCTAGGAGAGCGATCTGTGTGTGGGATGACCATGCCTGGTGGTGCATGCTTGGAATCCCAGCACAATGCGGGGCTGAGGCAGGGGCATCACTGTGAGTTCAAAGCCTGCCCAGCCTATGTAGTGAGACCCTGTCCTTAACCCCCCATTACCACCAAAAAAGGAAAGAAAAAAACATTTGTGGAGTAGAGAGCCCAAGAGATGCTGAGGGAGGCGAGGGTTGCAATGGTGCCGGATGTGCTGCTAGTTAAGCAAACCCCAGGCTGGTCCCTGGCACTTGGTGACGGTACCACTGGTGGCGGAGTCTCTAGGCCTTACCAGACCCTCTAAAGTGGCCTGCAGCTCCTCGCACAGCAGCTCAAGCTTCTTGTCATAGTCCAGGTGCATCTTTTCTTCATCATCCTCAGACACTGGACTGCTGCTCTCCAGTCCTGCCCTGTCTTTACTCCTGGACAATGCAGAGGACAATGGGGACAGACTGCTGAGCTCTGTTCACTTCCTTAAGGTAAATCCTAGAAAACTCCGCTATACCCACACAAGGATGCTGGCTTCCGGCACAGACCCTGCTGTTTCATGCCACTACAGTACAGTACTACAGTGACTTAGCTGTCATTCGCATATACAATCAATGTGTCCACTGGTCACACGAAAACATTTTTTATGGCACTGTGGATTTTTCTGTCTTTTTTTAAGACAAGGTTTCACAGTGCATTTAAGGCTGGCCTTTAAGTTGGAGCAATTCTCCTGCCTCAGCTCCAGAGGTTACAGTGGATTAAACACAGGGCTTTAAATATGCCAGCAAGGGCTAAAGCACCTAAGGCAGAGCGTAGTGACTGGGGTTCAATCCCCCTGGGGCACACTGAGACAGCAATTGAGATTGAGTGTGGTGGTATGTGCCTATAATCCCAGCACTAGGGAGGCTGAAAACAGGAGGATCACTATGAGTCAGCTCTGTGAGACCCTGGGAGTGAGAGTGGCCTGAACCCAGGGCAGCAGGAGGAAGCATCCAGGAGAGCGATTTGTGGGGTCCACACTCCCATGCTAGTCTCTCGAGCTTGTACTAGAGTAAGCTGAATGCAGTCACCTAGCACTTGCTGGCACAAGGCTGGTGCAGCTGCTCAAAGAGGCGCCTGACGCTGCTTAGCTCCCCAGGGAGCTCCCGCTCTGAAAGCTCTGAAGCCCAAAACCATCACCCCTTGCCAAGGCCTGGAGCTTGGAACCTAAGAGGCAGGGCCCAGGGAAGGTCCCGCCCAGTGTGGTTGTGTAGCCCAGGGCTCTCCTTCCAGTAGTTCTGGCCAGCAGGGGCCACAACCTTTTCTTCTTTTACAGTTGATCTGTGGCAGGTATGGGTAACGAACGGTAAGCTAACATGCCGTTCGCGTGAATTAATCTAGTGAGATCACAATACATAAGAAAAATATTAAATATGAAAACAGCAGAGCTGGTCGTGGTGGCACACACCAGTAGCCCTAGCACCTGGGGGATGGAGGCAGGAGTCCTGCTGTGAGAGCCAGGCTAGACTGGGCTACAAAAGGAGTTCAAAGCCAGCCTGAACTGCATAGTGAGATCTTGTCTCAAAAAGACAGAAAAACAAAAACAACAACAAAAAGAATAGAACTAGGGATAGTGAGGGAGGCTGATTCACATTTGAAGCCAACTTAAACCACATAGGGAGATCCCTGTATAAAGAGGGAGGGAGGGAAGCACTTGAGAGGGTGAGGCAGGAGGATCATCCTAAATTTGAGGCCAGGCTGGATTACTTGGTGAGTTCAAGGCTGGTCTGGACTGTACAAAAGACCCTGTCTAAAGCAAAAACACCAAAAAAAAGAAAATAGGAAGTATCAGAAGACACTTCAGTGCCGATGGCAGCAGCTGTTTCTGAGCCTGCCGAGCAGGGTGTGTCTGACAGGCACTGTGTTGCAGGAGGCTGCACAGAGCACAGGTGAGGCCAGGGATGAGGCGAAGGGCCTGGCTGCAGCACCAGGCAAGCTGGAGGGTTTGTGACCCAAGCCAGGGAAAGTGTGGCTTCAAGTTTATATACACAAGCACACACAGAAAAATCCAAAGGTAATATGGCAAGGCCTCACTTAGACTGGACAACTGTGGTTTTTCCTCATTCCTTTGTCTTTAATAAGAAATAAAGAGATGTGGATGCTGTGGAACACATCTGTACTCTAAGGTACTTGGGAAGCTGAGGCAGGAAGATCATATGAGCCCAGGAGTTCACAGCTAGCCTGGGCAACAAGAGGCTTAGTTTCAAAAAGCAAAGTAAAGGGCCAGGGATATAGCTCATCGGCATAAGTACCTGCCTGGCAAACACAAGGTCCTGAATTCAATTCCTGGTACCCCCCAACACAAAAAGCAAAATAAATTTAAAAAAAGAAATACGATAACCTGCAACAACAGGAATATGAAGTTCTATCACCTGTCCCCCATTCCTCCCAGGAGACACCAGTGTTGTGCTGGGGCCCATGTCCTTCCAATCTATCACATAACCTTAGCACTGCTGTAACTGTAACATGGAGCATGATTTTGTATTTAAAATGCACACACACAGCTCATGCTGCCATATACCCCTTTTCTGGCTTGCTATTTTACTTTCAAATTTATTAACATTGATAAATCCTCACCCTAAAAGCCTCCTGCCAGACTTGAGCCCTGTCACAGAGAGGAGGCTGAGAGCTGGAGACCTCAGAGCGACTTACAGTAAGCTGATTTTCAGGTTGGCGATGCTGTTTGCAGTGGCAAAACCCGCATCATTCAGGGCTTCCCACTTCAGGATTAGATTGTGCCAATCAGCTGCATTGTCCTTAATTTTTCTTGCACTGACAGATAAGACAGGTTTTCGGGGTGCCACAGCTCCAAGGGTCTTTGCTGATGGGCGGTAAGAGAAATAAGGTTGTTATGGAGCACCCATAAGAGCTGGAGAGCAAATGCCCTTTCAACAGGAAGTTGGATATATGGCATTTGCTGCACACAGACCAGGAGGCCTGAGCGGGGGACACAGCTCAGCAGCATGAGAACCTGTCTAGCAAGCACAAGGTCCTGAGTACATCACTGGTACCAAAACAAAACAAAATACAGTGCAGATCAGGAGGCCTGGATGAAAGTGAAAGTTCTTGAAACTGGACAATTTTAAATTTTTATATTATTATTATTATTATTGAGGCAGGGTCTCAATATGTAGCCCGGGCTGGCCTTGAACTCATGATCCTTCTGCCTCGCTAGATATAGTTGCTCCCAGCCCCTTTCCTGAGGACACTAGAGCCCTGTTTGGCATCCCTGTTGCAGGAACTTTTTTTCTGCTTTTGATTTTTTGAGATAGGTCTCACTATGTAGTCCAGGCTAGCCTCAAACTTGGGGCGATCCTCCTGCCTCAGCCTCCCAAGTGCTGGAGTGAAAAGTGTGAATCATTGTGCCCAGCTCCAGTCACAGCACTGAGGCCTCAAATGACAGAGCTTTGCAACTCATACACTCATCATTTCAAGACACAGAGAATGCAGAGTTGGTCTTGACCATGCTATCGCTGCTGGCCCGGACACAGAAACTCCTCTGGGACCCTGCCACCCTCCGCCCCCAGTTCGGATGAACCTCTGGGCTTTGCAAGGTGGAGTGGTGGTTGGACTCTGTATTGGGGATTCAAGACACCTTGTACTTCTGGTACCATGACATTGGCCAGTTTTGTGTTTGTCTGTTTAATGTCTCTGCCTGCTCCTGGACTGACTGTAGGTTGTATTAGGGTAGGGACTACCTGCCCTGATTTCTCTCATGCCCTCTGCACCTACCAGGTGCTCAACAAAACTTGTTAAACAGCATATTGTTCTCACTGCGCTACAATCCTGCAGGGGTTTCTCTTCCCTACTAGGGGTTCTGAAGGTGAGGATGACAGCTAACTCTTTGTCTACCTACCCCAAACTCAGCAACTATATAGTGTTGTAACCTGGCTCAACCAACTTCATTTTGCAAAATTTATATAAACCCCATTTTTAACCCTGCACCGTCTTGCTGTTCTGTAAGCACCACATCCTGACCCTAGCCTAGCTACTTGCTACCAAATAAGGTCTGTTTGCTAAGCCTTTGTTGTGCGGTCTCCTAAAATGTATTGACCATAGATTGTAACTAGGCTAAACAATAAGGCCCCAACACCGCATCTGTTTCCTAAACTTATTTTAACATCTTACTTGTGACAACTTTGATTAACGCCAGGCTGTGAGATCTAATTGTTTTGTTTCTAGAATTGTAAACTGTTCCCAGACTTATCTAACTTGTGACAACTCAGAAATGCCAGCCTGTGAGATCTGTTTTAGAATTGTAACTATATGTTAAAAATATAACCTGTTCCGTACGTGGTCCCTGACCCCTGTGCAGCTTTTCCTTTGTACTCAAGCCTCCTGACCACCCCCTTTTGTGACTTTCAGCTTTAAAAACTCCTGCCTCTCCCTACCTCTATGCACAACTAGCAATCCTGCTTGGGTGTGCGCCGCTACCAGCTAAAACAAGGCGCTTCTTTATCTTTTGGACTTGCCTCGTTGTCATACGATTTTTGAGCTACAACATATAGGAACGAGAAACAGCTCTCGCTTCAAGAAGCTCCTGGAGTAGGGAGAGAGAAGCAATTGAAGTCATCCCGTGCTGCGTGGGATCTCTGAACAGCTCGAGTCCGTTCACGCCGTCAGGCGCTCAGGACACTGTTCGGCACAAAGCAACACTCGCTGAGAGGCAGTTTTCATTAGAAGCAAGCTCTGCCGCGGGCCATCCTGACCAAGGGCATTCAGGGAAAGGGTTCTTCTGGAGGGCCTGGACAACCAAAGCTTGGCACCAACTGCTCCTTATGCTAATTTATAAGGACAATTACAATCTGATGCCTGGCATAGTGACGCACATCTGTAATCCCAGAACTCGGGCGGCCTGACAGAAGGATCGAAAACTCGAACCTAGACTGGGCATTTAATGACTCTGCAAGTCCCAGTCTCAAAATAGGAATTACGATTTGAGCGTCAGATATTGACACTGCGTACACCGGACCGACAGCAGTCTGCGCGGGCCGGCGGACTGGGCTGGGCAAGAGGCGTCAGCGTCAGAGCCCAGGCGTCCGTCCTTCCGGCCAGCGCTCAGGTTACGCGGTAACATGCTCCTACCGCGCGCCCCGGAAACCGAGCCCCGCACGCACCTTCCATGCAGCCCGCGCGGTACCGGAGTACAGCCGCAGCCCCACCCACGCCGCTGAGCGCGCTGCGTCACGTTCGCCGCGCCCGGCAGCCCCCGCGCGCCGCTCGGCCGCTCTAGCCCCGCCCACGCCTCTGAGCGCGCTGCGTCACGTCCGCCGCGCCCGGCAACCCCCGCGCGCTGTTCGGCAGCTCCAGCCCGCCGAGGAGTCGGCTGCAGCTGGCCTCGCCGCCTCTTGGCCAGGGCACGGGCTCCCGGCTGCCCCCGCCACCCTTCCCGCCTCCCCCGGCCGGCGGGGCTGACCAGTCCGGAGGGGCTGCGCGGGAGGTGAGTGCAGCGACGCCCGGCCCCTCGCCGTTCCCGGCCACGCTGCCCTCGCCTCTGCGCCGGAGCTCCTGGACTCCGCCGCCCCCGCCGTCGCCGCCCGCCAGCAGCCACCACCAGATGCCCCGACCCCGGCCCCCTCCCTGTCCTCGCCCCTCCCTGCCCGCCCCACCCTCGCGTCCCTCCCGCTGGCTCCTAGCCGGCGACGGCGGTCCTGTCCCGATCTCCCGAGCTCCGTCCCCACCTAGCCGGCGACGGCGGTCCTGTCCCGATCTCCCGAGCTCCGTCCCCACCTCTGCCTGCCGCCGCAGGCCTTGACTCTGGTGGGTGTCCAGAAAGTGACCTGAAGTGGACAAGTGAGCAACCCCCGTCCTGCTGCAAGACCTGGATGCAGAAGGGGAGGAAGGGTCAAAGATGGGGCGCCCTGGGTCACGGCCAGGCCACCCCTTCGCCTGGGAAGGTGGAGCGGACGCCAGGCTCTGCCTGGGCGCTGGCGGCGAGGCGGTCAGTGCTATGGAGTTGGGGGCGCCGCAGCTCGGCGGAGGGGTCGCCCGCCTGCGCTCCGTCCTCTCCCTCGGCCGCTGCTTGGTCCTTAGGCTTCTCCTTTGGTTTCTCCTTTCGCCCTCCCCTCCTCTTCTCAGCTCTTTGTCCTTCCTCTTCCTCACTGCGATTCAGAATTTCATTCTCTTGTTTGTTCCGCTCATAGGCAGAATCTGGGGCACCAGCCTTTCCTGGACTACTGGGGTGGTCAGTTGCACTTGGGTGACGTCTTCCGGCAACCAGGATCTTAGAAACTTCAAGCAAGGGACTTCTCGGAGATTTAAGCCCCAGCGCCCAGGAGTGGCAGAATCTGGGAATGAAGCCACCGGAGTCCCTTGTAGCTATTAAGTCCTGGTCTGAGCCGCAAGTCTCTCCCTCCCTCGCAGTTTTTCCCGAGTTCTCGTTTAAAGTGCATAATGTTTCCATTCCAGTGTGGAGCTGCTGCGTGTACAGAATCTGTCTGTCTCTGTGTCTCTGTCTGTCTCTGTCTGTCTCTCTCTTTCTCTCATTGGTCTTTTTGACATAGGGTGTCACTACAGGCTGGCTTTGTAGCCCAGGATGGACTTCAGCTCATGAGTAACCCTCCTGCCTCAGCCTTCTGAGGACTGGTTTTACAGACCAGTGCCACCACGCCAGTTTCCTCCATCTCTTTTGACAAAGCTCTATCCCCCAACTTCTTGTTGGCTATGTTTTGTTTTGCTCTTTGTTATATTTTAGGTTTCTCCTATAAGAGAGACAGTGTGGCATTTAAGATTGTGTATCTGACTTATTTCAGTTAACATAGTCTCAAGGCTCATCCATTTCCCTATAAATGATTTGTTTCTTTTTCTTTAAAATTTTAAAAATCTTTATTTGGTACAGGGTCTTGATACACAGCTCAGTGCTCCTCCTGTCTCAGCCTCCCCAGTGCTGGGATCACAGGTTGGCGTGTCGTGCAGTACTGAGGATCGAATTTGGGTCTTTGCACTTGTCAGACAGGCGCTTAGGCTACCAATCTGTCTCCCCAGCCCTCTTTTCTTTTCTTTTCTTTTCTTTCTTTCACAGGAATTAAACTCAGGATCTTGCACTAGCCAGGCAGGTGCTATGCTAACTGAGCTACATGCCAGCCCCTAGCTTTTTTTTTATTTTTGAGGGGTTTTGTGTGTATATATGTGTGTGGGTACTAGGAATTGAATTAAGAACCTCTCACTTGCCAGACAGGCACTGTGCCAGCCGTCCCCAGGCCTGTTGCATGTTTTTTGAGACAAGGTCTCACTATGTCGTTTAGGTGTTAAGGCTGATCTTGAACTTCTGGCCATCTTCCTGCCTCAGCCTCCCAAGTACTGAGATTGCGGGTATATACCGTACCATTCCTGGCTGAATAAAATTTTGATTCAAATTTTGGTTATGTGTTACTACTGTAGAATTGTGATAGGGTTTTGTTTTCTGTTCTGTGGTTCTAGGAATGGGAATTTAGGGCCTTGCACTCCCTGTATCCTTAGAAGTAGCTTTGGGTTGTAATAGTAGCACAGTTGTGTCAAAGAGACAGCACTAGGGGCTCAGACCTTGCGGAATACCCACTGAGTCCCCTAGCCATAACAGCCTAGTACCTCATCTAGTAGAATGGTGAGCCTGTGGGGCATAGGCTGTGTGCCTCGGCAGGTGCCTGGCATCTTCCTGGCCTGACTACAACCTGAGAACCCTTGTATGGGATTATGGAGCTGCCAATGAGCAGCAGCAAATGAGGTGTTTTGGGAACTTGTCAATTTGAGGAATTGAGGCCTCACTAAGTTGCTAAGTTGCCCAGGCTGGGTTCAAAATTTTGATCCTCCTGCCTCAGGCTCCTGAGTGATGGGATTACAGGTGTGTGTGTGACCAGGTCTGGCTAGGAAAGAAAATTTTAAGAAGGTAATAGCAGTAGCTGAGATATGAAATTCTCAGTATGGGGGCCGGGGAGATGGCTCAGTGGAATAAGTGCTTGCCTGGCAAGCACAAGGGCCTGAGTTCAAACCCCAGATCTGCCAAAAATAATAAAATGAAAAAAAAAAAAAATTCTCAGTATGCCCGCTGGCTGCTAGGGGAGCTTATTAGCCAACAGATCAAGCAGTCTGCCTTGGTTGGGTACGTCCTGGAATTTTGTCTTGGAAATTTAACCCTCCACCTATGTTAATCAGATCTGGACATGGGACCTTCACCAGATGACAAGGGTGAGGTGTGTGTGGGGAGTGGGGCCTGAGGTTGAATTAATGATTTTCTGTGCAGGGTAGAGAAGTGAGAGGCGACGGGCTCCCTCAGCCTGGTCCTTGGTGTGTGTGAGCTGAGGCCCTGTGGTCCCACCTGAGGAAAGGCCTCATCAGCTGTGGCCACCGTGGTGCTGCCGAGCTGCTCTGAGCGCTGGGAGAGGCCTGAGCCAGTGCCTGACAGCCTGGGGCAGAGTGTGGAGGCCGGGAGGGGCGAAGCTGAGGCGTTGGCTTCTGGTGGGGAGGGTGGAGGGTGAGAGCCACAGGGCACCGGGCCATGTGGAGGCCGAGGCTGACTCTTGTTTGCAAGCAGATGGGGGGAGGGAGCAAGAGAGACAAGCGGGTCTAGGCTGCAGCAGTGATGGGGACAGACAGCATGGGGGGTGCGTGAGGGACATTAGGGCAGTGGGGTGAGCCTGTGGCTTGGTGTGACAGGATGAGTTGGGCCCAGGGAGATAGCTCAGCAGCACAGCATCTGCCTGGCAAGTGCAAGATTCTGAGTCAAATTCCCGGTACAAAAGAGAGAGAGAAAGGGAAAAAGATGGTAATAAATGAGTTGTTCTTCCTAAACTTAAAACTACAGTTTCCAGGGTTAATTGCAGTAAATAAGTGGGTTTGGGGTTGTGGTCTGGGCACTGGCTCTCTGGTAAGTTCGCCTTTGCTGAATTAGGGCTAAAATGGAGAGACCTGGTGATTGGGTGGGCAGGGGAGAGGCAGCCGGAGCTATGTCCCTCTCTTAGCTGAGCAGCATAGCTCGCTGTGTAGGAGACAGATGTGCAGTCAGGTATCTAATGCCCATAATCCCACGCTCCAGGAGGATCACAAGTTGAGTCCAGTCT
This sequence comes from Ctenomys sociabilis, assembly GCA_004027165.1. Classification (NCBI taxonomy): domain Eukaryota; kingdom Metazoa; phylum Chordata; class Mammalia; order Rodentia; family Ctenomyidae; genus Ctenomys; species Ctenomys sociabilis. The sequence continues at coordinate 70,813 of PVKA01004106.1, read as the reverse complement.
GAGCAATTAAGAAAAACCTTTTCTTTCTTTTTTTAAGTAGCCAGAAGGCTAAATATTTCCTAGACATTAATCATTTAAACTATATAAATGCTTGTGATGTATTTTTTCCCCCCCGTATTTGGTAGAGGGTCTCACTATGCAGCTTGGACTCCTAGTGATCTTCCTGTTTTCAGACTCTCCCAGCTGAGATTATAGGCATTTACCACCATGCCTGGTCTTGGTTTAGTACACTTGTGGGGCCGGGCTGGCATGGCATGTGGTATTGGGGATCGAACCCTGGTCCTTGCACTTGCCTAAACAGGAGCTTAATCCCCTGAGCTATCTCACTGGACTGATGTGGGATTTACTAACCCATTTTCAGACAGGTAGGTAAGTGGAGATCTAGAGCCATTAGATTTTTCTAGGTCCCACAAGCAGTGTAGGGTGCGCTGACATTGGAGCTTGGGGTTTTTCACTCCCGGACCATTCACTGTGCTGCTTCCTCCATGAGTGACAGGGCCAGCTTAATGATGGTGGGGCTGGGATCAGGGGTCAGGGGAGCAGAGCCCAGGAGCTTTGTGAAAACTGGCCAAGGGAAGTGTAATGTCCCCATCGCCACGGAGCATTTGGTACCTCTAAAGTTTCTTGGGCTGGCCAGATAGCTCAGCTGATTAAAGCACCTACTTGGGCAGATGCAGAGACCCGCATGACTTGTGCCCCCAGACGCTGGCCCAAGAGCCTAGGCGTGGTGATACATCCTGTAATCCCAGCACTTGGGAGACTGAAAACAGGAGGATCATTATAAGTGTGATCTATGTAATGAGACCTTGTAGACCCTGTATTAAACACATAAAAATAGATAAATAAGTAATTTCTCTCAGGCCTCCCCAAGGCAGGAGGCTGCGCCCCAGCCTTCTCGCCTTGGGCCCATTGCTCGCTTTGGGGCAGGATCTCACTGTGTAGCCCAGGTTGGCCTTGAACCTGAGGCAGTCCTCCTGCCTCAGCCTTCCACCTTAGTTCTGTGTGAGGGCACAGGCCTGGCTCTGAGATCCCCAGGTGTGGACAGACGCCTGAAGGTCCACATGGAGCTTCCTAGGTGCCCAACTCCTCTGGGTGGGCATGATCTCTTTTGCCAAACCAGAAGGGAGACATGAATCAGTGTGTCCTTTCTGAAAGGCCATTTGGAAGACATTAAACAGCTTAACATTTTTATTTTGACGTACATCCCTAAAATCTTCCTGCGTCTCTCTCTGTGGTATTTATGATAGGGAAGCAAAACATTTTGGTTAAGAAAATTTTAGTTTATCCATACTGTGTGTCTTTGACCTCTCTTTTTGTCTTTCTGTCTTTCTGTTCTTCCACTCTTCCATTTATTCTTTTTTTCTTTTTGAGACAAGGTTTTACTGTGCAGTTCAGGCTGATCTTGAACTCACTTTGTAGCCTCTGCTGGCCTCAAACTCAGGGATCCTTCTGCCTCAGGCTTCTGAGTGTGGCGATTAGAGGAGTGTGTTACCATACCCAGCCTGATTTTTTTCTGTGGTCATTAAAAATCATGTTCTAAGCCAGGCTCGGTGGCTCACTCCTGTAATCTCAGCACTGGGAGGCTATGGCAGGAAGACTGCCGTGAGTTTGAGGCCAGCCAAGGCTCCACACGGAGTTCAAGATCTTGTCTCAAGCCCTCCCCTGCAAAAGAAGAAACCATGTTCTAGGGCGGTGGTGGCAAAGCTGTGGTTTGGGTGCCACAGTGAGCTCTTTGTTGGACACCAAAAGGTTTGCCATGCCTGCTATAAGGGAATATTTAATAATAGTGATTTGGAAAATGCTCTTGATTTAAGTGGAAAGCTCTTATATGTATGTGTGTACACATCTGTAGCTATTTATATATCAAGTCTGTATATCTGTGTGTATACACACACATACACAGCATAGTGACACAGCCTACACATGGTGCATCTGTATGATGGATTATGAATAACTTCATTTTGTACTTTTCTTTGTTGTTTTTGGAGACAGGGTCTCACTATGTAGTCCAGAGTAGCCTTGAACTCACAGACTCTCCACTTCACCTCCCAAGTGATCACAGGTGTGCACCACCATGCCCAGCTGTATACTTTTTTGTATGTGTATATAGTGAGCAGTGACAGCTGTCATAAGAGAAAATACTGTTTTAAATTAAGGGGCCGGGGAGATGGCTTAGTGGAATAAGCACTTCCCTGTTAAGTGCAAGGGCCTGAGTTCAATCCCCAGTTCTGCAAAAATAAAGTAAGTGCTTTACTTACCTGGGTGGGTGTACATAGGCAACAGACCCCTTGCCACTTCCTGTGTGCAGAGATGGACAGTGAGGTCCAGATAGGGACAGCGTGGCAGCAGCATGGAGCCTCCCTGAAGGTACGCGGGAGGAGTTCCTGAGTCAGGGTGCTAACATCAGCATTGACGGTTGTCACTGTGCATCTATTTGGTGTGGTGACCTTTTGGTGACTGCCCCTCAGACTTATAGCTGCTGTTTATGTGCTGATGGCTGTGTCATGTGGCCTCGCACAACTTTATGGAACACCTGTGTAGTGCAAGGATTCTGAAGCAGGGATCTGTCACTGAGCCTGGCTGGCTCGGGAAATTGTTGGTGTATGGCCTGTGGAGGACCAGCATTCAGCACACTGTGAACCTGGGCCTTGGGCGAAGTTCTGAGCCTTCCAGAGCTTCAGCTCTGCCAAAAAAAAAAGGCGCATTAACTAGGTTCCAGTTTTTTGTTTTTCTTTTTTGGAGACAGGATCTTGCTATGTAGTGCAGGCTGACCTTGGGTTCACAATGGAGCCTAGACTTGGGGTAACCCTCCTGCTCCAGCCCCGCGAGAGCTGGAATGGTAGGCATGTAGTGCAAGTGTGGCAGTGTCCTCACCATTAAACACCAACACTTGGTGGCATAGCTAGGCGCTGAAGGACTGCAATGCTTTGTTCTGCAGCCCGCTGCTGGAAGACCTTGTGCAGAAGCCGTGGGCATGGCATCCATGCCGGACCCTGTGACCTTCCGCGAGTTCTGCCCACTGTACCATCTCCTCAATGCCATCCCTGCCAAGGTGCAGAAGGGCTTCCGCTCCCTGGTGGTGTATCTCACTGCACTCGATGCCAATGAGGACTACATCGCTGTGGGCAGCAGCATCGGCATGCTGTACCTGTACTGTCGTCACCTCAGCCACATGCGGAAGTACAACTTCGAGGTGAGTGGCTGGCTCCTTGTGCCCCAGGACCACCGCTGGACAGTGACAAGCATTTACCAGGTGGGGTGTAACACAGGATGCTGTGTGTCTCAGTTCTTGTTCCTGTTTTGGTAGATCTCACATCACTTCTTTTTGTTGTTATTTTTGAGACAAGTGCAGTTCAGGCTGGCCTTGAGCTTACTTTGTAGCTCGGGTGGTCTCAGACTCTCAATGATCCTCTTGCCTTAGTCTCCATAGTGGTGTGATTGCAGGCATGCACCACTAAACCTGGCTCTACACTTGCTAGAAGACTTTGGAAAAGGTACTTGTCTTATAAATGTTGGTCTCTCTAAGCGTGTGAACCAACTTGAGTGATCTCTAGGTAGACTCCTGGAATAGGGGCACAAAGAGATCTGGCTCGGTGGCCAAAGTCACACATACCTTGAGTAGGAAGACTGGGGCTGGAGATGCCAACACCATGGCTGCTGGGTGTCAAGGTGCTGTGGATGACAGTAGTGACGTCCTCGGGCTACCACGTGGCTGGCAGCAGAGCTTGGTCAGATCTAGTGCATCAAGTAGGCACCTGCAGCAGGGCTCCAAGTGGCTGAGTTGGCCTCAGGCCATCTTTTCTATTTTCTTGTTCTTTCTCAGCAATGGAGATATTCTAAGCTCTGTCTTTGTGGTTCACAGCTTTATTGGGCTTCCTTTCTGGCCAAATTCACAACATTTAAAATCATCCTGGTGGGCTCCTTGCTCTTGATTCTCAACATGAGTCTGACTAAAAGCTCCCATAATAGCTATGCCAGTCCTTCAACATTGGACTGCCTTGAAATTTCTTCTGCCAGATTAATCTCAGTGTGAGGTAAAGTCTCAGGACATGAGCATAGTACAGATAAATTTATGCCAAGCCATAGCACACATCATCTGGAGCTCAGCACCCAGTGTAGTCCTTCCAGCAGAAACCTCCCCAGCCTAGTCTTTATCAGCAGGATTCCTGTCAGCCTTCTGGTTTTCTGAGCACTGGCCAGAATCTTCCATACCAAATAGCCTAAAGTGTTCCAGGCTCTTGAACTACATGGTCAGGTATAGTCAGCTGTGGCTCCATTCCTGGTACCAAATTCTGTCTCAGTTCCTTTTCTCTTTTCTGGGACAAAAAACCTGGCACCCAAAGTTAAGGAAGGAAAGGTTTATGAAGCTCATAGTTTGTGGAGGTTTCAGTCCGTATTCAGCAGGCTGAATTTCAAGGCAGAGTGGCACATGGCAGAGGGTAATAGTTCATGGTGGCAGAAAACAGTAAGACAGCAAGAGCAAAATCAAGGAACAGGGCAGGGAGTAAGCCTAAATGCAGCAGGCTATCCACTCGAGGGCAGGTAGAGCACTCAGCCGTAACCCCAGCAGCACAAACCATAACATGGATGAGATACTTGTATGGTAATTACCTTTTTTTTAATCATCAGCTGGCTGGAGCTTGGAATCACTGGCTACGATTTGCATCCTTTATAGATGAATAAACCCTGGCTGGGCATGTGGTAAAGGTATGGCCTAGCACGCAGAGAACCTGGGTCTTGCACACAACACACACACACACACACAAACCACCCCCAAAGTGGCACAAAGAAACACCCGTGAGGTCCCTGCTGCAGACACTGTCCCTTTGCACTCCTTTTAGTGAGTCAGGTTCCCCTGAGCCCTGGGGTTGGAGAGTAGAATCTCAGTCGTGGTCTCTGGAATGTCCAAAGATTCATCTTCGGTTTACTTTTGGGTAGATCTATGTTTTCATGGGCAGGTAAGCAAAAACACAAGTTCACCTTCAAATGCAAGCGTTGTATGGTTGAAAATGAGGCTTAAAAAACTAAAGTTATATTCCTGGAGAAGAAAGTGGGCCTTATATGTGCTAAGTATAGTCTGGCATGAGTTCCCAAGAGCAGAGCTTTTGGAAGCCTTCTGCAGAAGGTAGTGGGAACAGGCAGATGGAAGCATCTGCTGCCAAAAGCACAGAGAAAACGTGGCAGAGAGCTGATAAATACAAAATTATGATGAACTTGTTAACTGCATAGAGGATGCTAGGCATGGTGATGCAGACCCGTAGTCCCAGCACTCTGAAGGCTGAGGCAAGAGGATCACCGAATTCAAGACCGGCCTGGGCTACAAAGTAGTACAAGATCAGCTTCAGTTGCATAGTGGGACCCTTCTGCCTCAGCCTCGCCACTGCTGGATGACCGGTGTATGCCACCCCATCCCTGGTGCTGAGTTCTTAATTTTCTGTTGTGAATAACTCTGTGAAGTATCTTTCCTTAGCCTTCAGTCATTGCTAATTTGTCCTGCCTCTACCTGCAGGCCAGCCATACACCTCATGTGTGTGTGACTGAGGCCTGAGCCCAGGCTCTATGTCGAATTTTGCATGTCTGCTCCCCGCCATACCCATGCACCAGTGTGTGCATAGGAGCCTGGATCCCAGCTCGCCTGAGAATGCAATGGGCATTGCCCTTGTGGAGCTTTGAGCCTAACAGGAGAGGCAGAGACACGGGATACCCAGGCGCAGTGAGAAACACTGTGCATCTAAGTGAAGAGTGGTGCAGTGTGCGTGGCTCACCCCAGTCCCTCTCAGGGTCTGCCTGAGGCAGAAGGATTGCTGTGCTCGTAAGGCTTGCAAAAGCAGTGATGTAGAAATGAGTTCTTTCTCACTGAGTCAGCCAACCGTGCATCTGTCTCATGTTTCCCTGTCCCTCACAAGTGCTTCCCAGGTGGCGGCAAGCACTGTTGATAGCCCTTTGCATTAAGGGCTTCATTTCATTGGTTCCTGGGAATTGGCTTTTTTTTTTTTTTTTTTTAAATAATCATGTCTTTTTTTCCCTTGGTACCAGGAATTGAATTTGTGAGGCAGGCCCTGTGCTGCTGAGCTGAATCCCTGGCCTTTTGGATATTTTTAACATTGACTCATTTGGGATTAGGGTATGGGTTTTGCACAGCTGTACAAGTGCTCTACTGCTTAAGCTGCAGCCTCCAGCCCTTTTATTGTATTTGTTTATTTAAAAGTCTGAGACAGGCTGTCAGTAAGTTGTCTAGCCTTGCCTAGATCGTGTAGTCCTCCTGCTTCGGGAGGACTGAACCTACGTAGTTGGGATGGCTGGTGCATGCTGCCTCACCCAGTGTGTCCAGACCCCAGACTTGTCGAGCATCACATGGCCTTGGCTTTTGCATTAGGGACGCTCAGCCTGCACTCTAAGGTCTTGCCCAATCAACAGTGTGAAAAGTTGGGTTTGAATGTAGGAAAAAGAGACCGGATCTCTTCCTCCCCCCGCAGGCCACTTGATCCTCTTGGCAGAGGTGTTGGGTGGGCGCAGCACAGCATTGAGTAGGAAGAGAAGGGCACCCCTATAGCTGCCCACTGCTGAGCCCTGTTGTAGATGACTCTCCTGTGGAGGATGCTTCCAGCTATAGGCCCAGGCCGAGTGCTCCTCCCACTCTTAGCAGTGTCCACAATCCACTGTGATGATTTCAGAAAATCAGGCGACTCGTCAGCACCCTCAGGTGGGCAGGGTCACATGGACTTGCCCACTTCAAGCAGGTGCTGCCTGGTGGTAGAGAAGGAACTGTGTGCGAGCGCGTGCACCCCGGCCTGGTCTCCTGCTTGCTGGGTGCTGGCGGTTCCTGCTCGGGCCTGGCCTGGCCACAGGAGCTCATAAAGAAAGCTCTGTCTGCTCTTGTGATTCCCACGCCCTGCTCACAAAGAGCACTTCTTCCTGATGTGGTTTTTCTGGAGTATAAAAGCAGAGCTGCCTGCCTGGGAGCCTCAAGGTCTGCTGAATGACAAACTAATATGCAGTGTTTGTCCAGAAAAAGATTCCAGCCGGGCGTGGTGGCGCATGCCTGTAATCCCAGCACTAGGGAGGCTGAGGCAGGAGGATTGTTGTGAGTTCGAGACCAGCCTGAGCTACAAAGTGAGCTTAAGGCCAGCCTGAACTGCACAGTGAGACCCTGTCTCAAAAAAGACAAAATAAATAAAAAGATTCCTGCCACCCTTGAAATAAAAGACTGCCTTGAAGGTTTTGGGTGCTAGCTTTATATCTGAGGACATTTATGTCACTGTCAAGAGAGCAGCAATGAGGGAAGCAGGATCAGACACAGTAAAGGGGACTGAGGTGGGCAGAGTTGTCTTTCTGTTTTGTTTTGCTTTGTTGAGACTGGATCTTGCTATGTATCCCAGGCTGGCCTTAAACTGACTTGGTAGCCCAGGCAGACCTTGAGCTCAAGGTGATCCTCCTGCCTCAGCCTCCTCAGTGCTGAGCTTGCAGACGAGCACCCCATACCTGCCAGCTGACGAGGGAGGATACTCTTCTCAGGATACTCTTCTCAGCTTCATGCCACTGTGTTAGGACCACTTAGCTAAGATGATGTCCTCTTCCCCACCAGCAAATCCTACAAATAGTACAGGTGGTTGTCTCCTGTCCCAGCTCACACCATCAAAGGGCCCTTATCACCCTTATCTCCCCATGAGCCCCATGTGTTTGTCAGGAGCTCTTGTTCTTACCTTACAGAGGAAGCTCTAGTAGAGTCCTAGTTCTGTCAATCCTAACTCAATTCTCGCAGCTGTGTAATGTAGCTGGGCCTGTCTCAGTCTAGCTAAGCAGGATCCATGTGCTACTCGGGTTCAGGGCCAAAGGTCAGGCGTCAGCAAGTACCCGGCGCAGAGAGCACTCACCGGTACGGAGCTGCCGTGTGCTTCTGCCGCCGCCAGTCTCGGTCTCCACGGACTGTGCCTTGCCCAGCTCTGTGCACAAGTCGCTGTCCTGGGCAGGACTGTGAGGAGCCCCTGACTAGGACACCTGCGGGCCCTGGAGTGGGCAAGAGGTCCTTCTGCACCTTTTTGACTCCTCAGGTCTTGTCTACTGTATCTTGAGCCAGCATGGTGTGTTTTTAGCCCATGCAAGCAGCTGGAAGCTGTCAGGTCCCACGAGGAATCAGCCATCACTCTCCGTGTGCTGCTCAGGGCTGGAGCTCAGTCAGGAGAGGTGCATGACTCACTTTAATGTATGTGGGACAGCAGCTTGCTTGGTACCAGAATGTAAATGACCACATCAGGTGGCACTGTATCTTAGCAAGGCCCAAAGGGTTGTGTGGTGCTTCTGAGTGAATGTTTCCAAGACAGAAAGGGTCTCTCAGATAACCTTGGTAGCTGGTCTTGGGCAGGTGCTTTTCAATAAACCAGAATGTGAAGCTTGACTTGGTGTTATTTAATATGGCTGTGGATCTGTGAACCAAAATGTGCCCATACTCAGTTTATAAATCACAGTTGTGTCATCTGTAATCTCTGCCCAAACCTGGGAGACTGGCAGCGTGGATAGCAGGGGTCTCCCCTCGGTGCCTTGTTGCTCTCTGTGCCCCTGCGGGTGGTAGGAGATGGCAGGGCATGGCTCCAGGGTGGCTCTGAATCCTGTGGTTAGGCTTTGCATTGTTGTTATTTAGGAAACACCTTTCTTGGCCATGTTTCTTAGTTCTTTCATTAAAGGCTCAGCATATTCATGGTTAATCCTCGCTTCTTTGACTGGAAAGGAAGTCTTAAATGTTTTGTCATTTTCAAAATTACAAACCTGGAGAGGAAAGTGAGCACTCTGGGAAGGTGGGGTTGGGAAGGAATTGGCACTGTTTCTCCTCCCCAGGCAGCAGCCACCTGGCCGAAGGTATCTGAGGAAGCTGGCTCAGGGGCCCAGTGAAGCTGAGGTGATGGCTGTAGTTAGTGCAGGTGCATCTGCGTCTATCCCTGCTGAGCCCCACATTTGAGGTCTTGGGTCTGGCTGCTGTTGGTGCTGCTGTGGTCACACAGGCCCCTGGAAATGCATCCGGCCGTGCTGCTGTGCTCCTGCAGCTTTAGGCCTTGCCTCTCCAGCTGGTGACTTCTGGGCCTTTAAAGAACTGGTACCTCTTTCCCCATTTATTATATATTTTTTACTCTTTTGTTAAAAAAAAAAAAAGTCTTAGTTACTCTTCTCTCATTGCTGGGACAAATACCTGGGCGCTGCCATGTCCAGGATGATCCTCTCCACACCTCTGAGAAAGCACAGTCTAGTCAGTGTAACCTCTAGTGACTCTTTGGCCCCACCCCTCGGGACCCGCCCTGCTCCTCTGGGCCCACCCCTCAAGCCACTTGTTGCTCCTCCAGCGCCATAGCTAACATGAGGCTTTGAGGGCACAACTAGACACAACCAGAGCATTCCACTTCTGGACCCCCAAAGTCTCATGCACATCCCTTTGTCCAAAAGGTATTTTAGTCCGTCCCCGAGAGTTGCCAAAGTCCCAAGAGTTTCATCGTTGCTGAAAAGTCCTAGTTCCAAGTCTCCTCCAAGGTAAACTCTCAACTGTGAGCCCCAGTCCAAATGAATAGTAAAACACATCCAGCATTCAAAGGCACTACATAGGCATCGCCATTCCAAAAGGTGTAAACAGGAGGGTGCAAACCATTAGGGCCAGAGCAAGTCCAAAATCCAGTAGGGCAAACATTGAGTCTTGCAGGTCCTTGAGGAACATCCAAAGTAATCTGTGGCAAACTGTGAGCTCCATGTGTCTCCGTACCTGTAGCACCCTTGGTGGTAGCTCCCGTTGCTTCTCTTTTAGGCCAGCTTTGCTCCCTCTTTGCAGTTTCCCTTAGATAATCCACATTCCTGGCTTTTCCAAACTTCTGAGGTTTCCACTGAATAGGCTTTTTTCATGTATGTGGAACCAGGGATTGAACTCAGGCCCTTGCGCTTGCCAGGGAAGCGCATATTCCACTGAGCCATCTCCCCAGCCCCTGAATAGGCTTCTCACTCACAGCTTCATACATTGCCCTCTCAGGGGCACAATGCCTGGCCTCCAGGCCTTGTTCTGAAATCGAGCTGGAAGCCTTCTTGACCTCAGAACTCCTGCATTCTGCATGTGCCTAAAACCAGTGCCATGTGGATGATGCCAAGGTCTGCTGCCAGCTGGAGTAGTAGCCAGGCTTTCTTCTCTCTTGGCTGCAGGGGTTGAGTGCCTGGATCACGGAGCACTCTGACCCTGATTCTGAGGAACAAATTCTCTGTGCTAGCGCCATTCTGGAACCTGGTGTGGCCACTGCCTCCATTCTGGAACATGGGGCTCTGTAGCTTTCTTCTCAAAGCAAAGTCCCTCACCCTTGTGATTCTGAGGCTACAAAGGGCAAGAACCTGCCCTGTCCTGAGATGCCCTCAGGCCATTCTTTCCATTCTCTTGCTCCTTCTTGGCAGTGGAGATCCTCTCAGTTCTATCTTTGCAGTCCACAGCTTTGCTTCCTTTCTGACCAGACTCATCCTGCTGGTCTCTTGGCACTTGATGCTCAACATAAATCTGACTGAAAGCCCCGACAACAGCTGTGCCACTGCCCCAGTATTTGACTGCTTTGAGATTTCCTTTGAAAGATTAATCAGTCCTCCATGCTTAATCTCAGTCTCAAGCGAATTCTCTGGACACGGGCAAAATTCAAACAATCTTTCAGCCAAGCCAAAATACAAATGATATGGAGTCCAACAAGCAATGCAGTCCTTCTTCCCAGCGGAAACCTCCCTGGCCTGGTCTTTACAGCACATTTTTACTCAGCCTTCTGGTCTGAGCTCTGACCAGAATCTCCCCTACAGAACAGCTGAAGCTGTTCCAGTGCTTCTCTTTTAGGCAACATCTCCAAACATTTTTTATCACTTCCCATAAGCCATCTCAAAAGCTGGTAATCCACATGGTCAGGTTTAGCCACAGTAACGGCCCCACTTCTCTGGAACCAAATTCTGTATTAGTTACTCTTCTCTCATTGCTGGGACAAATACCTGACACTCAAAATGAGGGAAGGAAGATTTATTTAGCTCATAGTTACTGGAGGTTTCAAGACACTGGAGGAGAGGCTGGGGTGCTGCCATGTCCAGGATGACCTTTTCCACACCTCTTGAGAAAAGCACAGGCTAGACAATTTTATTTTTTTTTTATTTTCTTTTTTTTTATTTATTTATTTTTTTTTTTTTTGTCTTTTTGAGACAGGGTCTCACTGCAGTTCAGGCTGGCCTAAGCTCACTTTGTAGCTCAGGCTGGTCTCGAACTCACCAACAATCCTCCTGCCTCTGCCTCCCGAGTGCTGGGATTACAGGCATGCGCCACCACGCCCAGCTTCAGGCTAGACAATTTAACAGTTCAAGCCTCTCTGACCCCACTCCTCGGACCCTGCCCTGGTCCTCTGGCCCTGCCCCTCAAGCCACTTGTTGCTTCTCCAGCCCCATAACTAACATGAGGCTTTGGGGAAAACTAGACAGAAACCATAACAACAGTAAAGAATAGGGCAGTGAAAACCAGCTACTAAAGGGGGAATTAGGAGGTGACTGCCTGGCCAGGAAGAGGCATCAACCCAGAGAGGGCCCACAGAAATGTGTGTTTATACCCAGGCTGCGCTTTGGCACAGAGATAGCCATGGTGACCCAGTAACAAAGACCCCAAAGTGATGCGGGGACCTGGGAGCTCTGGGGCGGGAGGACTTGGCTTCCTGAAGAACCTCCTTAGTGGACTTGGATGCCGAGTGTACAGCCATGAGCCATGCAGACATGGGGGCACATGCCCCATCCAGAGGGAAGCTGCAGAGACTGCGGAAAGACTGGCGAGCAGACCTGCTTGACGAGGTGTGAGACAGCAGTCTCAAGATGCCTGGAAAACTCAAGGAAGATTGAGAAGTACAGTAATTGAAATCTGAAAATTGTGAGAGAGCTTCAGAGGCAGATTTGAGCAGGCAGAAGACTATGAGCTTACAAGTAGAACAACTAAAATGGTCAGATGTGAGGAAGACAAAAAATAATACATTTGATGAGAAGTGGACCCAGCACAGGGACCGATGGGACTCGTCAGGTGGATACGTTGGTGTGGGAGTCATAGGGGCAGAGAGAGCAGTTGGGGAAGCCATGGCTGAAAGCTTCCCACAAGGACAAATACAGGTGTCCAAGTTCAGCGAATGCCAAGAGACGCACACAAAGCATGTGCTAATGAAGCTTTCAGGAGCCAGAGATGGAGAGGCTGGAAAGCAGGGAGGGGTGACTCCTTGCTTACAGAGCACCTCAGTACACTGATGAGCAGGTTTCTCAGCAGGAACATGAGGCTGGAGCCCTGGTTGAAGTATACATCCCTTTCTCCTTCCCTCCCTCCTTCTCTTGGTCCCTGCCTCATTTTCTACCTCATCCTGTGAGGCCAGAATTACTTGGCTAACAAAGCCAGGCAAAAGCACCACAAGAAAAGAAAACCCTGAGGAGTATATACCTTACAAATATTAATGCGAAGATCCTAAACAAGATCCTAGTGGCTGAATTCAGCGGCAGATTTACAGGCTTGTCCACTGTGACCCAAGTGGGATTTACTCTTGGGATGCAGGGATGTTCAGTGTGGAAAAGTCACCACAGCCAACTAGCACCTAATTCCATGTGGGAAAACGGAAGCTTTTCCTCTGAGATCTTTAACAGACATAGAGTTCTGTTCTCCTTCCTCTGTGCAGCCTGGGGCTAGAAGTTCTAGCCAGGGAAACTAGGTGAGGAAGAAACAGAAGCTTTCGGCACTGGGAAGGCAAAGTAAAAGCATCTCTTTGCAGATGACATGATCTTTATTTATTTATTGATTATTTTTTAGTGCATTTAGTACAGGGGATACAGAGTCTCACTACACAGATCTGACTCATTTATTTTTGAGACAGGGTCTCTGTTCAGGCTGGCCTTGAAACTCAGCATGTAGCCCAGGATGGCCTTGAACTCAAAGTTACCCTCTCAGCCTCCCAAGTGTGCCATCACATCCAGTGACATGATTTAATATAAAGGAAACTGAATAGTCCACCCAAAATTTTTGTTCAAACTGATAAATTCAGTTTGCACACAGACAACTAAAAATAAAGTTTGCACCTGTAATCCCAGCACTAGAGAGGCAGAAAGCAGGAGGATCACTATGAATGTGGGATGCATAGTGAGACCCTGTACAAAAAAAAAAACCAAAACCTAAAAATAAAGTTGTATTTCTAAACACTATGCACAATCTGAAATTAAGGAAACAATTTTGCGTAAAATAGCAAGAAGAGTAATACAGTTAGGAATTAAGGAGATCAAGAGCTACTTGAGTAGGCCGGCACACCTGTGTCCTTGTGTGAGTATGTGACGCCCCTGTGCGGAGGGAGTGGCACACTTGGTAGTTACACTGCTGTATTCCTCAAAGCGAGCAACGGATTCAGCACAGTGCTGTAGGATCCTCAGTGAGTGAGTGAGAAATAGAGCGCAGAGCTCACCTCGGGCCGAAGCAACGTGAGGCTGGTGTACAGATGACCACGCAGGCGTCGCAAGGGCAGAGAGCCCAGGAGCAGGCTGTGGTCCAGCAGGAGGAGGGGAGGCGACTCGGGGCAGGCGTGCTGGGAAATGACATCTGCACCCAGGCTGTGAAGGGCCCAGTACTAGAAACTGAGGCGGAGTAACGACTTCAGCATTGGATAACTTAGGCAAAAGTGTGCTGTTGGATTTGCCAATGGCTTCTTGGATGTAACACTATAGATACAAATAAGAAAAATTGAACTTCATGAAAATTTTGGATGTGTGTTCTTCAAAAGTAACCATAAGTACACTATAAAGGCAGAGTGGGTGAAATAGATTTGTTCCATATATTTATAAATGCTGGTGTTTTTTTTTTTTTTTTTTTTTTGAGAAGGATCTTACAGTGTAACTCAGGCTGGCCTGAACTGGCAGCACTTCCAAGCTTTAGGACTTCAGGTGTGTGCCACTGCACCCGGCTGTGATAGTGCATTTATATCCAGGATAGGTAGAAAACAGCAGTCTGATTGAGAGTAGGCCTGAGTTCCACAGATGCTTCTCTGTAGAAACAAGCCTGCGACAAGCTGCTCCCCGGTGTTGGTCCCCTAGGAAACACAAGTCAGCCGAGGTGCGCTTTCCCCCCAGGACACCTGAAGTGAACACAAGATCAGCCCGAGCTTCTGTCTCAAAAAGACAAAAAATAAACAAGTAAACAAAACAGGAAGCAACACGTGTTGGCTGGGTTAGGGGCATAGTTTAGTTGCTTTGGGAAACTGGTGCTCCCTCAAAAATTAAAAAGCCATACACAGTGGCACACATCTATAATGCCAGCTACTCAAGAGGCTGAGGCAGGCTGGCCAGCGTTTTTGGTCAGCATAGGCAATTTGGTGAGACCCTGTCTAAATAAAAAATGAAAAGGACTTGGAACTCTGACTCGAGTGAGGAGCCTGGGTTCACTTCCAGTGCCACAAGATAAGTGGAAATCTCTGCCTCCACACAGTTCCACTGTGTACGCCCACCCAAAAGGAGTGGCCTGGGGCCCTGCAGAGGCTTGTGTGTGCTCACATGGGTGCTGTTAGGACATCAGCAGATGGAGGCAGCATGCTGGTTTACATGCTGGCAACATCTCTGCCTTCATGGGGAAGGAAACCCCGAGCTGGGTAAAAGCACCCATCTAAGCCCCAGGATCCTGTGCTCCAGCAGGCAGAGGAGAGAGGGCTCCTGTGTGATCCCGCACAGCACAAGCTAGAATGGGGGGCAGGGTTGCCAGCAGCCATGGATGGAAGGGTGGGGTTGTTGTTTAATGGGCTTAAAGTTCCCGTTTCCAAAGTGGGAAGAATTGGGCAGTGGCTGTTGGTGATGGTTGTGCATCCTTGTGAGGACAGAGAAGGACACTATGATGGTGGGTACAACACGCCGTGCCAGGCAGTGTGCACCGTCATCCTAGTGCTCAGGAGGCTGAGGCAGGAAGCCCAACTGGGCAACTTGGGGATACAGTGAAACTGAGTCAAAAGATTTGAAAAAAGGACTAGGGATGTAGCTGAGAGTGAAGGTCTTGAGCTGAATTCTCAGTAACATTAAAATAAAGTCAGTATGATAATTTTATGTTGTTTTAAGGTAATTTCTTTCTTTCTTTTTTTTTTTTTTTAGTACCGGGATTGAACTTGGGACCTTGTGCTTGCCAGGCAGGCACTTATGCTGTTGAGCTATCTTCCCCAGCCCTGTTTTAATGTAATTTAAAAGGAAGGCAGGAATCTTAGGAAGGGAAAGGTTTTGAATTGAAGCTCCCTGACTATACCTTTCTGGTTAGGAATCTGGGCTGCACCCCATGACGTTCTGTCCTCCGTAGTGCTGCTTCCTTGTTGTCCGTTTGGAAAGTGTTGGCCTCCAGGTGCGTCTGCTTCACTGCTCTTCCAGGGGAGGACGGAGTCCATCACCGTGGTGAAGCTGTTGAGCTGCTTTGATGACCTGGTGGCTGCAGGCACCGCCTCGGGAAGGGTTGCTGTTTTCCAGCTGGTGTCCTCACTGCCGGGGAGGAACAAACAGGTGAGTGCTCCTGTGTCAGATGTCTTGCTGCCCAGCGAATTCCACGGAGTGCTGGTGTTGTGTTTGTTGAGGCAGGGTCTCACTGTGTAGCCCAGGCTGCTTCAAATGCACAGTGATGCTCCTGCCTCAGGCTCCTGAGTCCTGGGATAACAGGCGCTCACCACCACACCCAACTCTTGTGGATTTTATAATTAGAAACCCTCCCACACCTGGCAAATATATGCTCAGAAAAGCGTAATTCTGTGCTGTTTATTTTTGTACCAGAAATAGAACTCAGGACCTTGCACTTGCCAGGCAAGTGCTTATGACGCTGAGCTATATCCCCAGCCCCTAATTCTGTGCTGTTTCTAACCAGGCAGCACTCTTGTTCCCTTGTGGACCCTTGGTGTAAAGCATGTCAGCACTTCAAGGCTTGGGGACATTGGGATTACAGGCGCTGCCACCTCACCCAGTGTTCTCTGTGGGTCCCCAGAGGGCAGATGGAGCCTGTAGCTGCATGACAGAGGCCATTGCCACTCAGCCAGGCCCTGCACTCATGCATTCCCCTGCCTTGTGTTTTATTGGCTGCCATAGCTTCGGAGATTTGATGTTACTGGGGTTCACAGAACTAGCATCACGGCGCTGGCCTGGAGCCCCAATGGGATGAAGCTGTTTTCGGGGGATGACAGAGGGAAGATCGTGTACTCCATTCTGGATCTCGACCAGGTAACGTGATTGGCGGGACTGCCACCGCCTTCCCCACTTGTGGGACTGCTTGAGGCGTGTGTATCTGCTTGAGCCATACAGCTCGCCTGTGTTCCTGGCTGCTGTTCCTTTTCCATCACAGCTGTTACCTGCAGCGTTTTCTCCCCTGATCTTTTCCACTGCTTCTAAGCACACGTCTCTTCGATTCAGGAGTTGCTTGCAACAACATTCAGTTTATGTTTTTTTAATTTTTATTTTTTGTATTTTAGGGAAGGTTCTACAGGGTGTTCAGGGTCTCACCACCAGATCAAACTAGTGCTGATCTACCTGTTTACAGCCTCCCAAGAGCTGGGATTACAGGCGCTGCCACCTCACCCAGTCTCAATTGCCCTCTCAGTTGCATCCCAGGGGGTGGGGCTGGCACAGTAGGCCAAACCCACCCTCCTCCTTTTTTTTTTTGGTGGTAGCCAGGGATCAAACTCAGGACCTTGTGTGCTTGGGAGGCAGCTGCTTATGCCACTGAGCTATTTGCCTGGCCCCTCACTTTATATTTGTTTTTCCTGATACATAAAAAGTGTATATTGTTAGAGTTATGATGTGATGACTTGTTTCCTGTATGTGTTGTGACTATTGAAATCAGCATAAACATGTCTAGCTTTTATTTTTCTTCTTTTTTTAAATACTGGGAATTGAGCCCAGGGCCCTGACACTAAGCTGCCTCCCCAATTCACTGAGTTGCAAGTCCCCCAGTTTGCCTTTTTTTTTTTTTTTTTTAATTTTGTTTGCAGAACTAGGGATTGAACTCAGGCCCTTGTGCCTGCCAGCAAAGCACTTACTCTATTGAGCCATCTCCCTGGCCCCTGGAGTCCCCCAGTTTGGACTGGCACTTGTCATCCTCCTGCCTCAGCTTCTCAGCATTCTGGGCTCCCACTCCTAGCACTTGTCTCTCATGTGAAACACTTTTTATTTATTCTTACTGCTACTACTTAGAAAAGTGAAGCTGTTATCATTCCTGGTTGTTAAAAAGGTGAAACTGGGTGTGGTGGCACACACCTGGGACCCAGTGCTTGGGAGGCTGAAGCAGGAGGATCCTTGCAAGCTTCAGAACAGCCTGGGCTACAAAATGAGCACAAGGCCAGCTGGAATTGTACAGCAAGACTGTCTCAGAAGGGAAAAAGAAAAAAAAAAAGTAGAAGTGAACCATTTTCACTCCTCCTAGGGATGGAGGCGGGTGTTCTAGTGAATGGGGAACTCGCCTGTTGCCCATCCTAGCCTGCCACCACACAGCCCAGCCCCACGCTCACGCATTCCCCTGCCTTGCAGTCTTACTGGCTGCCGTAGCTTCGGAGATTTTGTTGCCAGGGCTCATAGAACTAGCATGGTGCTGGCCTGGAGCCCCAACCATATAAGTTGTTTTCTGGGGAAGTCTTTCCCTAGAGGGAAATGCAGGCAGGGCAGGGTGTGGCCATGGGTGTCGCCTCAATGGATCAGGAGTGGCAGTTGTGCTCAAGGGCAAGTGCTCTTGGGCCCTCTGGCCCAACATTGGCCTGTCTCAGAGGCGCCCCTCCAGCTGGTGTTCTTAACCCTCGGTGTTGCACCTCCTTGTGCTCTTAGAAAGAGGACCCTAAGGGCCAGCCAGATAGTCAGTGGACTAAAGTGTCTGCTTAGGCAGAGCACAGCGGCCAGGGTTCCATCCCCACAGTGCCATGCCACCTCAGCCCTCAGGACGTGCTGAGCTGGTGATTGAGACTGGGTATGGCGGCACACGCCTGTTATCCCAGAGCTTGGGAGGCTGGAAACAGGAGAATCTCTATAAGCCTGATCTGTGTAGTGAGACCCTGAGCTTAAAAAGAAAAAAAAACTTTAAAAGGAGGACCCTGAAGAGCTTTGGTTGTGTGGCTTGTATCTATCAAGTCAGCCAGAAAATTTGAGATCAGTGGGGACTACATAGTAAGACTTTGCCTCAAAAGCCAAGCAAGCAAGCAAGCAAACAAACCAAAAATATAAAAAACAAATGAGAAGACTGGCATCGCTTTATATTTTTATAAATCTCTCTGATGCCTGGCTTAGTGAGGCAGGGTGGCACATGCCTGTGGTCCTGGCACTGCAGGCCTACAAGGAGAGGCTGGAGCCTGGCTCCTGCTGCTGCACGCAAGAGGCAGCTGGCCCCAAGGCCCAGAAAGACACCAGGGCCATGGGTACAATGGGAGGTGGTACAGAGCAGACAGAATTGGCCATTGTAAAATATGGTGTGAGCGCAGGGTGTGTGGTGGTTTGTTAAAGTCTTAGAATTGTGCTCCTAAAAATGGTGAACTTCACCATATGTAAATGTTGCCAATACATCTGTCCAGTCTCCCCTCATTGGTCAAATAATGCAGCCTTCTTTTCTGTTTTCTACTGAGGGTTGAAGCCAGGGCCTTCACTCTGAGCTTTACCCACAGTCCTTTTTTATTTTGAGATAGATTCTCACTAAGTTGTTAGATTGCCCAAACTGGGCTCCACCTTGCAGTCTTCCTGCTTCAGCTTCCCAGAGTTCTGGGATTATAGGCCTTCCTAATGCTATGCCTGGCTTGCAGCAATATTTCTTAATCTATTTTTTTTTTTTTTTTTTGGTCCTTTTTGAGACAGGGTCTTGCTGTGCAGCTCAGGCTGGGCTTATACTAATTTTTTATTTTTTTCAGAACTGGGGATTGAACTAAGGCCCTTGCATTTGCCAAGCAAGCACTTATTCTACTGAGCTATTTTCCCGGCCCCAAAGTATAGAAAGATTTTTTTTTTTTTTTTTTTTTTTTTGGTCTACTCAGGATGCCTTAAGGGCAGGTCTGGTAAGGCAAGAGGATCTGGGGATGGAACCACAATTCTGAGCCTGACTGCTTTGCTTAATTAAGCAAGTACTTAAACAACTGTGCTAATAGGCAGGCCCCCTGAGCTCAATTTGTAGCCCAGGCTGGTCTCCAACTTGCAACAACCCTTCTGTCTCAGCCTCCTGAGTGCTGGAATTACAGGCATGTGCCACCACATCTGGCTCAGAAGCCAGTTTTTGATGTCATGAAAAATAGTGTTAGTAATGAAATATCTACTGGGATGTACTGTGTGTGGGAGAAGCTTTTATATCAATACCACCTGAAGTTTATAGGGCCAGGTTATCTTCTCCCATCCACCTGTGTCCTGCACCCCTTCAAGCTGGTGTGATCACCCTCTGACGGCTTGGAACTCTTCGTGGAGGGGACAGTTGTAGGAGACCTGGTCACCATCACAGTTATCGGTTGAAAGCCCCTTCTGGGCTGAAAGGACAGCTAACATTCTGGCCGTAGCCCTTCAACATCAGAAAGACTCAGGACATAGGAGAACCTGTATTGCAGCATAGTGCAGCTCTTTGATTTCTTATCCTAGGGAGACTCTATGGTATCTGCACATGTGGGTTGCTGTTACTGTACTCTTTCAAATAAGCTTTGTAAAAAATGCTGAAAAAAAAGAACAAAAATTTAAGGCTTTTTGAAAGCAAGTGGTAATATGCAGTCATATGTCCAGTCTTACACAACAAAATCTGTTAATCTGACCAATAGATTTGATGATGAAAATAGACAATATATATCAACAGTTTTAATCGGCTATTCTTGATTTGAAAATCTGTTACATGTGTATTGTATGTTGCCCTGTTTCTGTCTTTGTTTCTAATTTTTTGTTCTTGCTTTTGTATTTATTTTCCAAATAAAATAAGATTAATTTTTTTAAAAAGAAAAAAGAAGAAAGCCCCTTACAGTAGAGTAGTAGAATAATTGACATACCTGGCCTGGCATGTTTCAGTTTATTTATTTATTTATTTATTGTCTTTTTGTTTTGTTTTGTTTTTGAGACAGGGTCTCACTGTGCAGTTCAGGCTGGCCTCAAACTCACTTTGTAGCTCAGGCTGGTCTTGAACTCACAATAATTCTCCTGCCTCAGCCTCCTGAGTGCTGGGATTACAGGCATGCACCACCACGCCCAGCTTATGTTTCAGTTTAGATCTGCAGATTCTTCTCTGAACTACTCACTGAGAACAGTTTAAGAGAAATCATGTGCATTGTTCAGTGACCTCCATGAAGCCTGATGTGGCACTTGGGGGGCTGGCTTCCCAGACATTCTGCTATGGGCTGACGTGATCCAACTCACAGGAAAGCAGGTGGCCCACTGGCCCTCCTGGTCTCTCTGCAGGGGCTCTGCAGCTCGCTGCTAGTGCTAGAAGAGCCAGCGTCCATCGTGCAGCTGGATTACAGCCAGAAGGTGCTGCTGGTGTCCACCCTGCAGAGAAGCCTGCTCTTCTACACTGAGGAGAAGTCTGTCCAGCAGATCGGGACGCAAGCAAGGAAGAGGTGAGCTGTGTGAGTACTCATCTTGCCTGGGTGGCCGTAAGGTCCTCGATGTCCTGTGTGGCGACTGGGCCGTGGACTCTCCTTGTGCAGCTTCCAGGGTGCCTGGTGGCCTGTGCCAGCCTTGCCCAAGTCACGTGGGCAGCATGTGCTCCCGAGGTAAGGCGCCTCAGGGACAGTCTGCAGGTGTAGTGTTCCACCCTGGGGCCTGTGCCCCTGCCCCTCCTGGGCAGACCCCTCCAAAGCAAAATGAAACAGCCCATTGTCACACACTGCTGCCAGCTTGCTGGGGACTTGGGTGAGATGGAAGGGACAAGGAACAAGGTGTGAGTGCGGCTGCTGGCTGTGGGCCCAGGGCACTCCCATATGTGCCCTTCTTGCTTGGCCTTGTGATGGGGCTGGGGGCACTGGGCCATGACACTGGGAGTGTAGCGAGAGGGGCAGGGAAGTGGGCCAGTGAGGCGAGGCCTCGGGCTGGTGGTGCCAGGGGAGGGCTGGGCAGTGAGGTCATTGGATGCGCTCCACTGTCCTTGTGTGCTGAGCTGGCGAGAGCACAGAGGGTTATTCTTGGCACACAGGTCCTGGGCCATGGTGACACTCGCATTCCCCAAGCTTCTGTCTCGCACACCCCTGCTTCTCTAGGTGGACTCCACTCTGAATTAGCAAACCATGCAAAGCAGGTCCTGACCTCCCTCCTCCCCCGCCCCCTGGCTGGCTCTGCTGCCTGGGAGCTGGTCCTGGCCTGCCTGGGGTCCTGGCAGGGCTGGGCAGCCAGTCACTATAACCTGAGCCATGCTCTGTGTCCCTCCTCAGCCCTGTCCCCTGTGCTGTGGCACAGATCCCTGGGAGGTCTCGGGAACCTCGCCTGTGTGTGGTCTGGACAGGCCTTTGCAGCAGAACTGAAAGCATCCAGCATGTTGAGCACTGTTGCAGTTACATAAGCAGACAAGTTGAGGCAGAAGTGAACAGTGTGTCAAAGGACTTAGAAAACATTTAAAAATTGGATTACCAAGCCTGGCACTGTAGCATCTACCTAGAATCCCAGAATTAATATATTCTGCTGTTTTACAGTAGAGTAATAGAATAATCAGCATACCTGGCCTGGCCTCTGGGAGGCTGAGGCAAGAAGAGCACAAGTCCCAGTCCAACCAGGATAACCTGATGAGACACGGTCTCAGAGTAAGAAAGGGCTGGGTGGTAGCTCAGTGCAAAGACTGTGGACCCTGGGCTTTACTGAAAATATTACAAACTCAGCCAACAAGCTGGCTGGCCTGAAAAGGTGCAAGGGAAGGTCAGAGGGCTTTGAGTTCCACACAGTCCCTTTGGACCCCACTGTGGACCCTCCGTGAGCGCACTAGGGCAGTCATCAGTCCCTGACAGCTGTCTATCACATCCTTCTGAGCCTGATGTGCTGGTGCTCAGCTTAACCAATCCCAGTATCAATGAGACTGGGGCAGGGGGCTTGCAAATTGGAGTACAGCCTGAACAACTTAGCGAGACCCTGTCTCAAAGTAAATTTTAAGAAGGGCTAAGGGTGTAGCTCAGTGGTGGAGCACTTTTGAATTCATTCCCTAGCACTGTGAAACAACGCACAACAAATGCCTTGTTGGTTGGTCTAATGACCTTTGTTCCAGAGGTGAGCTTGAAACGCCACAGCCTCCTAGACCCCAGCTGGAGGGATTTAGTTACTGAGGACCTAGTAAGATAATGACCTGCAGAGAACCCCTATAAATATCTGCCCAGCTCTGGTGAGCCCAGGGGAGCCCGTTACCTGGCAGGGGCCTGCTCTGGGCAGCGTCGGGAGTCAGGCCTCTCGGGAACCATGCGGCTGATGGCAGGGCCTCAGACCTCACTTGCTGAGCTTCCCGTGTATTCCCTGTCACTTGATCATACCCTCTGTCTTTGAGCTGGGAGTCACCAAGCTGGCTTTTGAGAATCAAGGGGCTAAGATCCCAGTGAGACCTTAAGTGGGAATGTGGGGGATGTCCAGGTCTCACCCTAAAGCCAGTGCTCTTGCTGCTTTTGAAAGTCTTTGAGATAGCCGGGTTTGGTGGCACATGCCTGAAACCCCAGCACCCAGAAGGTTGGGGCCGGGCTGTTCTGCATGTTCAAGGCCAGCCTGCACTACATAGCAAGGCACTGTCTCAAAAAACAAAATAAAGCAAAGACAATGAAAACGAAAATGTGAGGGATAGTGTAGGGTAGGAATCAGCAGGGTTAGGGCTGCCCCAGATCTCTTCCTTTGGGACTCTGGTGTACGTCTGAGCACTGATGCAGATGTGGAACCCCGAGGTCCCAGAGGCTGTGTCTGTGGGGTCCGTAGGCTGGTACAGTCACAGGGAAAAAGGCCTGGAATTGCTTTCTAAACTTGAATGTGCTCTTGGTCAAAACCCAGCAGTTCCACTGCAGAATTGCCGCGGTGACTCTTCTGCCTTGTGCACGCTAGGTGTCCATGGCATATCATTCAAAATAGTAAAAACACCAGCAGCAAGCAGCTGGGCGTGGGTGTAGCACACTCAGGAGCGCAGCCAGGGCTGGTCTCCAGCCGAGAAGGAAAAGGTCAGATTTCAGATGCCCTTTGACAAGAGGGCAAATATGAGATGGACTGTGATACAAGAATGAAAGAAACAAATGCTCCAGCTTGTTTTATCAAAGATAAATCCTTTTTTTTTATGTCATAACTGGGATTGAACTCAAGCCCTTGCACTTGCCAGGCAAGCACTTATTCTACTGAGCCATCTCCCCACCCCCTCAAAGATAAATCTGAAAAGCAATGTTAAGGGGCCAGCCAGATAGCTCAGCAGATTAAAGCACCTGCTGAGGCAGATGCAGTGGACCGGGGTTTAATCCCTAGAGTGCTATGCAGGCCCTGCCTCTGGGTGCACTGAGATTGCAAATGAGACTGGGCCTGGTAGCCCACCTATAATCCTAGCTCTTGGGAGACTGAAAACAAGAGGATTGTTATGAGTCCAGTCTGTGTAGTGAAATGCTGCACTAAATGCATCTTTTAAAAAAAGTATTAAATGAAAAAAAAAAAAAAAACAAATTACAAAACGTGTACAAATGGAGTTACTCTTTTTTTCAGAAAGTGAGAGACAGTGCTCTGTCATTCAGTGCTTAGTGCTGCGTAGCTATGTGGTGACACAAGGAATAAGAGCGAGGAGCGGCCAAGTTGAGTTTGGCAGTCACAGTGGGCAGGACGGGTGGCGGCGCTGGTCACGGAGCGCAGGCAGGGGCTGCCTTGGGGTGGGTGCACACCTGAGTTTCCCTTAGGGTCTTGGTTTTGTTGGTTCAGGTTCTCACTGCACAGCTTGGACTCCTAGTGATTCTCCTGCCTCAGCTTCCCCAGCACTGGGATTACAAGCGTGCGCCACCATGCTTGGTCTTGGAGCTAGCACGGTGCGCCCAGGGTTCCAGGGCTGATGCAGCATGTCACACTGGGGATCAAACCCCGGTCCTTGCTCTTGTCTGACAAGCCCTCAGACCGCTGAGATGTCTCCCCAGCCCCTGCTAGGCTTCTCAACTTTTATTACTTACATGTTGCATGTGTCAGACATTTCATGATTTAAAAAAGAAAAAGATGCCAAGCCCAGAGACCAGAAAGGAAGCTTTCGGGAAGGTCTGAGAGGGCAGCAGTGCAGATGGGTGCTCTGGTGCTGTGCTCAGGTACTCCCTGGGGTCAGCACGGCTGAGGACAGAAGGCCAGCTGCTGCCTCTGCCCTCATTGCCAAACGCAGACTAAGATGTGGCCACAGGAACTGGAACAGCAGGAGAGAGGGAACCCGATACCTGGATTCTGTTGTTGTTACTGTAAATCAGTCCATGCCTGGTTTTTTCTTTCTTTTTTTCTCCTGACTGTAGTACTGGGAAATTTGGTGCTTGTTTTATACCAGGACTGTGCAAGCAGAGTGACCTTACCCTGTATGCAGCCCGGCCTGGGCTTCGGCTATGGAAGGCCGACGTGCGAGGCTCGGTGCAGGCCACCTTTATCCTCAAGGACGTCTTTGCTGGCGGGGTCACGCCCTTCGAGCTGTACCCACGTGTGGAGCCCTCGGACCAGGGCAGCTGTGGCTCCCCGGAGAAGCACCTGGGGCTGGTGTCATGCTTCTTCCGGGAAGGCTGGGTGCTGAGCTGGAATGAGTACAGCATCTACCTTCTGGACACCGTGAGCCAGGTGTGTAGTGGCCCAGGCCGTGAGTACCTCGGGGGTAAGAGATCTGGACCTGTGTCTTCCCTCTCCTGTGGGCTGCTTCAGGGAATGAATAGAACACTTAGTCATTTTTATAGATTTGCAAAAATAATTTGCTTCTGAAATTTAGTCCTGACTAAGGTCTGCTTAGGCAGAGCGAAGCAGTCGGGGTTCAATCCCTGGGCCTGCCACACCAGCCCCAACCCCGCAGCACACTGAGACAGCAATTGAGACTGGGCGTGATGGTGCGTGCCTGTAGTCCCAGTGTTTGGGAGGCTGAACACAGGTGGATCACTGAGTCTGATCTATGTAGTGAGACTCTGTAGACCCTGTACTAATACATTTTTTAAAAGTTTAAAAAAAAAAATTAAGTCCTTTTCACCCTGCCAAGAAATGAGGTGTACGTTTTGTATGTAAACGCTATTCCCTACAGGCTGGCTGAGCCATGTTCTTCCTTTTTTTCCCAGTGCTGAGAATGAAGCCCAGGGCCTTGCCATGCTAACTAGGCACCACTTCTATCGCTGAGCTGATAGGTTCTGGCCCCGGTATGAACTGCTGAGCTATTATGGGGGTCCTCTAATGTGGCTGAAGCCCTGAAAACAACAGCTTGTCTTCCCAGAGACCACCCTTCTCTTCTCCTCCAACCCAGCCCATGGTGCAATTTCCTTTCACCTTTCCTGCCACCTCCGGGAAGACCCCAATCAGCTCCTCAGATACTTCTAAACATCGCCCTCTAACTCCACCCCTAGCAAGAGTCCATAAAAGCCCCAGCTTTCTTGTCTCAGCCTAGAGGATCTACCTGCCCCATCTGCCCTCCATCCTCTCCATGTCTTTGGAGAATTAATAAAGGCTTCTTTTATCATTCCTAGCTCTTTATTGTGCTGCCGAAAAACCTCTCATGAGCAGCATGCCAGCCCCTGGGCCCTGCCTTTTCTGATACCAACCACAATGAGACATTGAGTGTTCACTCAGGGCATGACACCCCTGTACCCACACAGGCCTGCACTGACCCCGGGCCAGGCAGGAAGGGCCTCTCCTTCACCCATTTTCTCTTGTACCCTTGCTCTTAGATGAAGTCTTGTTATTCTGCCAGGGTGTCTTTCACTTTTTTTTTTTTAACTTAATGACACCAGGGGCAACTTGCTAGCATTAGTAGATTGTGGTAGGAAGGAGTTTCTGTTTGTCTCCAGATGACAGAAGGTCACTACTAGAGACAGTCTAGGATTTTATTTTTATTTTTATTTTTTATTTTTTGGCAAAACCAGGGATTGAACTCAGACCTTTGCACTTGCCAGGGAAGCGCTTATTCTACTGAGCCATCTCCCCGGCTCCTAGTCTAGGACTTTAAACAAAGCAGTTCTTTTCAGTTTTTCTTGTCCTCAGAGTAAAACTTTTGCCAGCCTAACACCACTTGCAGTCACGCCAGGCTCCCATCGGGCCACTGCTGTGTCCCACCATGGGAGAGGCAGAGCCACCCTGGAGGGGACAGAGGGTTTTCTTAATAGGTGCTCATCCATCTGGTCCCCATCAGAGCTCCCAATTTACAGTTGTCAACCAGGCCTGGTAGAATTAGTTCATTAGAAAATATAGCGGACCCTCGGACCTCTCGCCCTTTGGGCCTGGCTGGCCTGAGCCTGGTTTTCTGATGGCAGAAGTGGGGTGGTGCTGCTGGCTAGGTGCTTGCCTCCTAGCCTGCAGACAGTCTGTGCTCTTTCCCAATGTTGGTAACTTCTGTCTTTGCTTGGGCTCCTTTGGAGTGTGTTAATTAGTGGTATCAGGATAGCTTGTAACCCAGCACCAGTGCTTTTCACCTGTGTACTTCTGAGCTTTGTGTGTATAATTAACCACAGGTTCCCAGGAGGCGGCCCAGCCAGAGCAGATCTGTGGCTTCCCTGGTTTTCAGCAGCCCGGCCCTGCCTCCAGCAATCTGCTGGACTACTAGGAGGTTAGCAGGGAGTGTAGGCCCCTCTTTAGGGGCCTTGCTTGTGCTGTTGGCTGGAGTTCCCCTCCTGAGCAGGCAGCTCAGATCATACTGGAAGTCCCTGCAGTGATCAGTACCTAGAGGAGCCTGAGCAGAGAGAAAAACTTGTGCTGGAGAAACAGGGACCTGCGTGGGTGGCTTGCAGGGGGTAACAGCAGCCACTGATGGCATGGGCCCCTTGCCAGGGAGGATGAGATCTGGGTCACAGGCGTGGGAAGCCAGATGGCGGGAGCATAAGGAGAGCCTCTGCTGGCCCAGCCCTGTCACCTTAGTGCCAAGTTGTGTATCTGTGAGATCACCTGACTTGGGGTTGAGTTACACTTAAGAATTTTCAGCCCGGTGCAGTGGTGCAGGCGCTGTGATTCTAGCACTGTGGGAGGCTGCAGCAGGATGGCAAGCTTGAGCACAGCCTAGGCAGCTGGGCAAGACTGTCTTCCAATAAATAAAGCTGAGGACATGGCTCAGTGCAAAGATCTTGAGTTGAATCCACCATGCCACAAAAACAAAACTGAAAACAATCCAAACTTCAGAACTAGGCATAGTGGCACACACCTGTAATCCTGCCTGCCAAGGGGAGGGGGTGAAACAGTGGCAGGCACAAGTCATGGTGCAGCCTAGCAAGACCCTGCTTCAAATAAAAAGGGCTGGGGATGTAGCTCAGTGGCTCAGTGGTAGAGCTCTCTTGGGTTTAATATCTGGACCTTAAATTTTTTTTTTTTTTTTTTTTTTTTTCAAAAAGTTGTGATAACAGAGTGTAGCGATCGCTTGTTTGGATTCTTACACTTTTTTATGCTTTGAACTTTTACTGTTCTCTGGTTTTGAAATTTTTATTGATTTATCTCTGATAGGCCACCATTGCTGGTTTGGAAGGATCAGGTGATATTGTGTCTGTTTCCTGCACAGAAAGTGAAATATTTTTCTTGAAGGGAGATCGGAACATCATCAGGATTTCCAGCAGACCCGAGGGACTGGTGTCCGTAGGTTCGTATGGACTAGAACCCATGTTGTGCGTCGGAGCGCAACGGAGGGCCCTGCCGTGAATAACGAGGCCTCTGTACTCCTGCTGCAGGCTGTGGCAGCTTCTGCACAAGCACGCATTCTTGTTGATAACTCGCACAACCCCAGATGTGAGTGCGGGGGAGCATTGTGGGCACGGCTGTCGGGGCTTGGCACAGTGGTGCTGCTCCTAGTGTGCACAGCCTGCCAGGCTGTCATCCGTTCATGGGGGCCTAGCTGAGCAACCGAAGCTTCCATTTTGTTTACCTGAAATTAATCTGAATGTGAATAGCTGCTTGTGCCTGGTGCTGCCACCTTGGACAGTGTGGCCCTAGACAAGTCGCCTCCACACAGCTCCTCCCCACTCGGCCAGTGTACTGTGCACCCAGGGTCTCTGTGTCTGTTCGACCTCTGTGTCCTGGCTCCTGGCAATGTGGGTACCCTGCAGTGGGATCTAGCTGGCTCACGGCCTCGGGGACAGGTGTGGGGCCCTGAGTTCTGCTGTCCTGGCTCCGCCCTGGCTCATGTGGACACTGATCACACGCATCTACTTCGTCCACAGTCTGTGCCAGTGGAAAATTGCTTATCCCACCTTGAACTTCAGGAAGGTCGGTTATCAGTGCACTTGTATTTTTCCAATGTTTTCTCAGTCAAATTAAGGTATATTCAAGACATAGTTAAAGTATGCGATCTGACCAGCACAGACTTCTTCCAATGAAGGATTTGTGAGCTAAAGCGATACAGGCTGTATACTCAGGGTGCTCCCTTGTTGCTAGCCCAGGAGATAGCTGCAGTAGCGAGCTGCTTTCCTGAGTCTGACCGTGAGCTTCCTTCAGTGCAAAGCCATAGGCAGCCGCCTATAGTTCTGCATGCTATATCGCAGGCAGAGGCCATGCTCCCTCTGCCAAGCTGCTTCCCTGGGTAGCCAACTCTCTTGGACAGCAGTGTTTACCAAACTTTTCTCTTAGCTAGAGACAGTCTGGAGGTTATGAGATGTCCCGAATACACCCCTGCGGAGTGTCTGGAGAAGCGCCCTGGGGTCGGCACTGCAGAGACCAGGCTTAGGGCCTCCTCAGTGGCCAGCTCGGTGGCCAGCTCAGCAGCCAGCAAGCCTCGGAGCCGGAGCAGCTCGCTCACCTCCACCGACAGCAGCTCCAGCCTGCTACTGCCCACACCTCCAGGGGGCCCGGAGCTCAGCAAAGGTGGACAGCCCACCTCACAGCGATTCAGGGCCATCAGCTCAGAGGACTTCGGGCAGGAGCTCATCGTGAAGCCCATCAGGGTGAGGAGGAAGAAGAAGAAGAAGACAGGTGGGTCTGTCTGGCGGAGTGTGCAGCTACAGATTCAGGGTTAGGGTGATAGCCTCCGGGAAGCGAATGCACTCTCTCAAGGGAGGAGTCTCCTGCACAGCACTTCCCACACTAGCAGAGAACACACGTGCACGTGCAAGTGTATACGTGCGTGGACACACACGCACGCGCACGCACACACATTCTCTCTCTCTCTCTCTCTCTCTCTCTCTCTCTCTCTCTCTCTCTCTCAGTGTCTCCAGAAGGTGCAAGTGACTAGTGCATCGGTGCATGTGCACCTTCTGAGAGGGCCTTTTCAGTATTTAAAGTAAAATAATGGGCTTCTCCATGTGGCCTGCAGACTGGGCCAGAGATTCCGCAGACTGGGGAGAGGTGGGGCCCAGGAGATCTGTGCTAGTGTGCAGCTGGCCATCTTATCACTGGATGGGGATTTAACACAGGGCATTTTAAACTGAATTTCTCTGCACCTATCATACCTCGGTCACTGCAGGGCTTAGCATTTAAATTATGTTGAAAGATGGGGCCTGTGATGTAGTCGAACACCCTGCTTTGCTGTCACCTCCTTCCTGAGAATTTTTTGGTGAGCTCCATCAGCGTTTCTATCCTAAGACATCCCTGCCCCGGGACTGTAGTTGCTTAGGAGGTTTATTCTTTCATTTAAAGTAATTTTTTCTTGAGCCAAAACTTTGTTTCCAAGTCCCCTGTTGCTATCTGGAGTCAGACTTTTTCCTGAGTGTTCTTATTTTGAATTAGAAGGTGGAGGCAGCTACGCCTGTACCAGCTCCCTGGCACCAACGCCCTGCTCCGAGCTCCCTGGCAGCAGCCCCCGCTCCCTGAGCACAGAGCAGCTATCCATGACCTCAGGAGTCCTGGGAAGCAGTGTGGACCAGCTGAGCATGGAGTCACCTGACGGCGAGAGTAGTCTTGGGGGCAGCAAGGTGAACGGTGTCTTGCTGGAGAGTACCGACCCAGAAACATTCAGCACCTTGGAGACACCTGAATCTGCCCCCAGCATCCTGGATGAAGAAGCTGATGCTGCCTCTCAAGTTGCACAGGGTCACCCAGCGCTGGAGCCAGAGCTGTTCCCTGGAGCATTGGCATTGCTCTTGCTCCCAAGGGACAATGTGGAAGCAAACGATGACAGGGGACTCATAGAGCTGCCCACTTCTGTGAATATTGACCCTGGCAAGAGATGTGTGTCCCACCCAGGCCAGGATGGTGCTGCTGAGGCCTCCAAGGGGGAGCACACCAAGGCCAAGGGCCCCCAGAGCCCTTCTCCAGAGCCCCTGCTCCTGGATTCCCTCACGGTGCCTCCTAGAGTCAGCAGAACCTCAAGGGCAGTGCAGTGCCTGCCCGCAGTCAGAGCTGCTGAGAGGAGCACTCAGCAGATCTGCGAAGACCAGGGTATCCCCAGGCTCCTTTGTGCGGAGCCCTGGGCTTCTGTCACTGACTATGACTCAGGACAGAGGGAAATGCCCATGTCTGAAAGTGACCTGAAGAGTGGAAACAGACAGGCAGCTCCTCTCCTGACCACTTCCACAGCTGGCACCCAGGAACCTTGGCTTGAGCCACCATCCCGGGACCCCGCACTGACGTCCAGTGACGAGGAAGACATCTACGCCTACGGGCTGCCATCTTCATCCTCAGAGACAAGTGTTACGGAGCTCCGAGCTGCGCGTTCTGTGCAGGACCTGAGCCAGCCTGGGACAGATGACCCCACCCTGCTCAAGTCGGATCAGGTGTGTGGTGTGGTTGGGTGGGGTCCCTAACATTGAAAGGTCAATGGTTGCTGTCCTTTTCTTCTTTGAAAGTTTTTTCTCCTTTCTTTTCTTTGGTCAGTACTTGGTATTGAACCTGGGGGTGTTCTATCGAGAGCTACATGCCCAGCTCTTTGAGACAAGATCTTGCTAAGTTGCCTGGACAGGGCTCAAAGTTGTGACCCTCTTGCCTCAGCCTCCTGAGTCACTGAGATTATAGGCTTGTCTCATTGTACCTATCGGACTGACTACTTTGTTGCTTAAAGACTTTTTGGCAAGACTGATTATTTTCCTTCTTATGGAAATTATTTATAATCCTGTTATAAAACCTGAATACGTCTTTCAAGTCTAGGCTTGGAAGAATTTGTGGTGCAGGCTTCTGAGCTACCTTTGAGGCCCCAGTGCCCTGCTGTGGTGGGAAGCAGCTTCTTGCACTTGTGCTGGATCAGAGCAGCTGGTGTGGTGGACAGAGGTGTCTCTTCCTGCCCACCTGTAGGTCTCTCAAGGAGTTGCCCCTCCCTGACCTGTAAGTGGCTAGTCTGGTGTGTCTACCCAGCCCTTGGAATAAGGAGGGGCCTATTGACTTTGGAGACATCTTTATAAAAAGGATTTTTTAAAAGGTGTTTGCTCTCCTTAGTACATCCTTATAATGATATGCATTTGGCTTCAAAGCTAACTCCTGTGACATTTCCTGCTGACCATGGACTTGAGATATGGCCCACGGCCATCCGCTTCTTCTCCACAGCTGTGGATTCCCCATGCTGACGGCGCCACGCCTGTCAGCACTCGCCATGTGTAGGGATGTGCCACACGCACCTGGAGGGCAGCAGGCTTCTGAAGCACAGCAGGCCACGACCCAGGTCTCTTCCTCGGTGCCTGAGGAGGAACCTGAGCCTCAGGAAGCCCCGCAATGAGAGAAGGGCAGAGCAGGCCATGACCCGTGCCCCCGGGACCTCGGAGTCCAGCCTGGAGCCCCTCACCAGCCCGACATTGCTCCTTGTTCAGTGCTTCCTGGTCCTGTAGGGTTGCTTTGTGCTGGGGCATCCAGTACCAGAGATAGCCAGGTGGGTTCTGTCATTGTGGACCGAAGCTAAGGAAGCCAAAGGCACAGGGCACATGAGCCAGGTTGAATAAAGCCAGGTCCCTTGTTCATGGGACACTGAGCATTACTCAGGAAGGACATCAGAGTGTGACAGGTCACCAGTCTTCCCAGGGGCACCCGCATCCATTCCAGCATGCCTCTGTGCAGGCTGAGCCTGGGATGAGTTTATTTGGCTCCTCTGAGACCCTTGCAGCCATGTCCTTATGGCACTGTTCTCCGTGACAGCCATGCAGCGAGCACAGGTCCGTCCTGCATGGGGTCTCATGCATCCGTGTCCTTGTCAGTTTGCAGAGAGCTGGATGGGCTACTCAGGCCCTGGCCATGGCATCCTGAGCCTGGCAGTGTCCGAGAAGTACGTCTGGTGCCTGGACTACAAGGGTGGCCTGTTCTGCAGCGCGCTGCCAGGAGCCGGGCTCCGCTGGCAAAAGTTCGAAGACGCCGTCCAGCAGGTGGCAGTGTCACCCTCAGGTTGGCCTTCCCACCCGCAGCTGGGCCCACTCTGGGCTTCTGCTGCTGTGTGCAACCCTGGATAGGATCGGGGAAGGAGTCCTGAGATCGAAAATCGCTTCCTTTCCCATCAGTGAATGGCATCGTAACTGTTTAGAGTTTGGGATTTTATTTATTTATTTATTTGTGTCTTTTTTGAGACAGGGTCTTACTGTGCAGCTCAGGCTGGCCTTGCACACTCAAGCCCAGGCTGGTCCCCAGCTTGTACTGATCCTTCCTACCTTAGCCTCTGAGTGCTGGGATTACAGGTGTGCACCACCATGCCCAGCTGGGGTTTTATTTATTGTGATAATGAAGATATTTTTGTAAGGCATATGAATAGTTTGAATTTTGAGGGTTTTTAGTGACACTAACATACTAGTTTTCTAAAAATGTATTTATTAAAAAATTAATTTCATTGGGGCTAGGAAGATGGCTCAGTAGAATAAGTGCTTCCCCAGCAAGTGGAAGGGTCTGAGTTCAATTCCGGGCTCCACCAAAAAAAAAAATAAAAAAAATAATTGAGAAACAAATAGCAATGAGACAGTTTCAAAACAGGTTAGTAAGACAGTTTCAATAATTAATATATTGCATATTGTTGTCTTTGTAGTAGTCGTAGTACAAGATACAGACGTGATATCCTGTCTAAACACTGCAAATCTTCTCATTGAATTAAGAGAAAGTAGTTGAATATCTATCCTAACTTTTGTATATACAGATACAAAACAGTCCTTCCCTTTTTGTGTTTAGTTTTGTCAGAGATAGGTATTCCTGTGCCTAAGGAGAGTCACATGGAGAGAAAACATTCTCTCGGGCTTTCACAGAGCAAATTGGTCAAGCAGTGGCTGTGACTCATCCACATGGCTGACCCTGACAAAAGATCTACAAACTGGGTTTCAGGGTAAATCCTGAAGCAATTTGACTGACCTTGTCAGATACAGAAGTTACATTTCTTGTTGTACAGGTCTTGCTTTATTTTGGTCTTAATCATCCAGCAGAAAAGTATAAAAACAAGGTATAAAAAGTAAAGCCATATTAATATGCTGAGCTGTAAAAGGCTCAAGTCAACAACTTCTGACATTGCCAGTCCTACGGACAACCCACTTACAGACTATGAGACAAAAACATACTTCCATCGTCCTTGTCTCTGAAGCCACTGAACTCAGGAGGGTGGGCCTGGGAACATGCAGGGTCCATTCCAATGGCTTAGATTCCTTTCTGGAAAGCCTTAAATGAGTGTGTGCTCTGGATGAATGATCTAGCCCCAGCTGCAGAGAAAGACACCAGGCTGTGCACCCGCCACCGAGCCCTTAGTGGCCGTAGCACTTCTGAAGTACTCCCTTTCTGTCCCAGACCGGCATTTGCTCCATTGCTCTTGTTTTATTTTCCTTCCTCGCCTTCCTTTTTTCCATCCCTTTCTCCCTTCTTTTCTCTTTTTGTTTGTTTTTAATAGTACTTGCAGTCAAACTGCCGAGCTACATGCCCAGGCCTTTATTCTGAGACAGGGTCTCAGTAAGTTTCCCAGGTGGGACGTAAACTGTTGATGCTCCTTCCCCAGCTTGTCAGAGTTCCAGGAACCCCAAGCGTGGATTGCTTTTTCTTAGTGTTGGCCACTTTTATTTCAGTGTGGTGGGGCAGGTAGACCAGAAGCATGTGCGCATGGTGCCCTGCCATTTGGTTCCAGGGAGAACTTTAGCTGCTCCTTGAGCACTCGTGGTACCTCAGTATGTCTCTGTAGACTGTCCCTTATAGCCAGGCACAGTGGTGGATGCCTGTAATCTCAGCACTCAGGAAGCTGCGATGGGAGGATCACCGAGTTTGAGGCTAGCTTGGGCTACACACTGAGTTCAGGTCAGTCTGAACAGTGAGGCCTTGACTCAAAAAAACTTCCTAGACCTCTAATGTCATTGCAGTGTTTTTGTGTCCCTGTGGTGAGAGTGAGTGATGTGGCCGCCCCAGGTGCTCTGTGCTTCTGGAGCCTGCAGCAGATCAGCCTGTAAGGGGACAGGGAGGCTAGAGGATGCTGAGGGATGTAGCACTGAAGCCCAGCCACTGGTGGGTGGAAGCAGGGGCGCAGGCCTCTGGCCTGGCTTGATGGAGTGGAAGATCAGGTATGATCTGGAATCTTTTACAGACCTAAGATGCAGGTCTTCGTAGGTGACTTGAACTTTTGCCCTGCAGTGAGTAGAATGTTTGTTTCCCCAGGAGCCCTGCTCTGGAAGATTGAGCAGAAGTCCAACCGTGCTTTCGCCTGTGGTAAAGTCACCATCAAGGGCAAGCGGCACTGGTATGAAGCGCTGCCTCAGGCTGTGTTTGTGGCCTTGAGTGATGACACAGCCTGGATCATCAGGACCAACGGCGACCTGTACCTACAGACAGGTGAGCAGGAGCCCACTTGGAATAACCGCTCACCCCAGAGTCAAGTGTGGTTTTTAGTAAAGCCCTTTTTAGAGTGAACATATGCGATACATCTGCAGTGCTCTGCTGGACAAGTTTAGAGCAAGACTTCCTCAGGCTGTGTAGTATTACGAGGCAGAGCAGCACTGTCCTGTCCTGTGGCTAAGCTTGGCTGTCACTCACCCTGAGGGTCCAGAGTCAGGAAAAGAGGAAGACAGGAAGGGCAACAGAGCCCTCTCTACTGAGAGCATAAAGGACTGGGCTTGCTTCATTCAACTCAAGGCCCAGCTCCTATGTACACATGGGTCATAAGACAATGAGAAGGCCTGCAAGATAGGTCAGCAGTCTAAAGCTCCTACTTGGGCAAGCTCAGGGGCCAAAGTTTGATCACATGCTACAGGACCTAAGAAGAAAGAAAGACAGCTTCTTTTAGGAAGGCCTGAGTTTAATCCCCGGTTCTGCCAAAGGAAGGACAGAAGGAAGGATGGATGGAAGGAAGGAAAAAGACAGCTTCTTCTAGGAAAGTGCCCTCAGAGAAACCTTCAGCTCCTAGAAGTAGCACAGCGCGAGTCTGTGTTGTGTGTGTCGGCACAGTGGGAGATAGCTTGTCCGGGGCATGTGGCCCAGCATTGATGGGGGGGACCAGGCCGGAGGACGGGGCAGGAGTGCTGCCTGCACTGCCTGAGCCCCGTGGGTGTATGTGCAGCTCACTCTTCTGTCCTTTAACATTACTAGTTAAGCTCTCCAGTGGCTCTGGAGTTCCTGGCTCTGAAAAGTGAGTGCCCCTGCTCCACTGCCATCCCGTGGCCTGCAGCCCCAGCGGCCTAGCTGCCTGCTGGGCCAAGTGAGGTGGCCTGGGTCCTCCTGGGGTCCTCTTTTAATTGGAAAGAGCTCCATGAAGTGTTCCCCTCCAGCGCCCAGGATGTTGGAACTCCTGCCATGCAGGGCAGGGCATCCGGAGTAGGAGCAGCCTCATCCCAGCCAGGGGCGCCACAGTGGCTGATGAGCCAGGCTCTGTCCCAGTCCTGTTGAGAGTATGGTGCTGACCCAGGCTGTGTGTTGAGGAGGCAGCAGATGCCAAAAACAATGGTGCACCCTATGATCCCAGCTTGGGAGCCTGAGGCAGGAGGATTGCAAGTCTGAGTGCAGCCTGGGCCATTCATGGACTTAATTAGATAATTAAAATAGGCCTGGGATGTAGAGGCCCCAGGTTCGATCCAGTTCTAGAGGAGGAGTCCTGCCATAAAGCTTTTGTGACTGTAGCGTCAAGGCCTAACTGCAGGCTGGGGCCATGGAACACAGGTGTAGACACCAGCTCTTTTGCCTCTTCTAGAATGACTTTTAAGCTCACTGGGACATGCTATAGGCTTACAGGGAGGGGAAAGAGCCTGGACAGGGCTCAGGACCCTGAGTTCTGGCACTGCCACAACCTAGCAATGATGGCAGAAAGCCAGGGGTTTGCATTCACAGTGGAACCCAACCCTGGCAAGCTCTGGCATGGGGCAGCCCCAGGCAGCTGGGGTCCCCAGGGGTCCTCAGGGCCAACAGGCAGCCTTCCTGGCAGAGGGCAGTTCTGCAAGCCTCGCTGGGCTGCTGCGTTCCTGCACTGTGCTTCATCTGCCATCTAAGCTCCCTGGATCCTAGGGGTCTGGACTGTGTTCTCTTGGGGTCCAGATTGTCTAAAAATGCCTCAGACAGGCATCATGGTGAAGCAGACCTTAACCTTTTTGTGTTGACTAAATCTTAAAAAGGTACACGCTGAGAAAACATGGCCAACACACACACACCCGTGGCACACAGCTACAAACACAGGTGCCAGAAGAGGAGGAAGCACTGATGGTCTCCGGCTCCTCCCTCGCTGTAGGCCTCAGCGTGGATCGCCCCTGTGCCCGTGCTGTGAAGGTCGACTGCCCCTACCCACTGTCCCAGATTGCTGCCCGGAACTGCGTGGTGTGGGCGCTGACAGAGCAGAGGGCCCTGCTGTACCGTGAGGGTGTGAGCAGCTTCTGCCCTGAGGGGGAGCAGTGGAAGTGTGACATCATCAGGTATGGCCAGGTCCTGTCTGTCACCTGGGTGTGGCTCACCTCCATTCTCTGCCAGGTCCCACTCAGATTCTTGGGCAAAGCAGCCCCCAGGGGTGCCATGATAAGAGAACTCTCGAGTTAACCCCACTGACTTATGGAGTCTGGGCTTGGCACTGGGCCACCTCTGCCAGCAGCCTGCACATCGGGGCAGCTCTGTGGTCATCTGTCTTGAAGTGGTCTTTGGTCAGAGCTGCTGTTGTCACTGGTTTCTGTCCAGAGACTGTGAAGGGTTGGGTTGGACCCGTACTTTTTTGTGTACTACTCATCCTACTCAACTGAAGTTGGTGCCTAAATGCAAGTTCATTAGTTTGCTTTTTACCCTTTAAGATTTAGGCCTTAGCCAGAGGTAGTGGTGCACATCAGCACTCTGTGAAGGGAATGCAGGAAGACCATGAGTTTGATCCCAGCCTTGGCAACTTAGACTCTGTATCAAAATTAAAAGGGCTGGGAATGTAGCTCAGTGTGAAGGCCCTGGGTTCAATCTCAGTACTTAAAAAATAAAAATTAAAAAATAATTAGTCCTTAGAAAAGTTGGATCAGGCCAGTCCTGGTCCTGGTTTGAAGGTAGCAACCTGGGGGCCTCCACAGAGACAGCTGTGATCGGGGATCAGCTGGGGTTAGGCTTCAGGAGGCTGAGATGCAGCCCAGCTCACAGGCCCCTGGACTGGTGGTGCCCCTCCGTGCTGGCAGCATGTAAATGCAGAGGTGGCCTGCCCGCAGAGCCACATGGAGCCTCAGAGCTGGCCAGGGCAGCGAGCTGCAGGGCAGTGCCTGCCAGGGATAGAGGCATCCACATCCTACTCATAGGGAGTTTGTAGCCACTTCTTGGGGAAGACCAGGGGAGAGGTGGGCG
Source organism: Ctenomys sociabilis (assembly GCA_004027165.1). Lineage (NCBI taxonomy): Eukaryota > Metazoa > Chordata > Mammalia > Rodentia > Ctenomyidae > Ctenomys > Ctenomys sociabilis. The sequence continues at coordinate 33,109 of PVKA01004106.1, read as the reverse complement.
TGCTCATGGGCTTGGACACGTTCTGCACCCCCTCCCGTGTCAGGAGTCTCCACGCCATCCCAGGCCTCACCGTGCCTCACACACCGGGATCTCCTACTCAGCTGGCCGTATGACAGAGCCTCACCTCCTCCTTGGTCTTTGTCAGCCCAGTCCTGAGCCGCAGGCACTCTTCCTCCAGCCAGGCCACCTGGCGACACTGTGGTGCTGACTCTGCTGTCTTGCTTTTTTCAGTGAAAAGCAAGCACTGGAACCTGTCTGCATCACTCTCGGGGACCAGCACACTCTCTGGGCACTAGACATCCGTGGGAAGCTGTGGTTCAGGACCGGTGTGGCAGCCAAGAAGCCCCAAGGGGATGACGGTCACTGGTGGCAGGTAGCACTGGCTCTGCTGCGGGTTGCTGTCCTCCCGGGCCTGTGTGAGGTTAACCTTCCTGGGTTTGGCTCCATTAAAAACACTAAGGACTTCTCACAGCACGGAACTTGCAAAGACTTCTTTGCTTAAGTTGTACAGATCGGCTCTGTGTTTCCTTTGGTGTCATTTAGACCCGTACGTTGCAGGCTAGATAAACCCAGTGTCATCTGCTGGGAGACCTGGACGATAGTGATGACACATTCTAAACAGTGTGCTAAGAAGAAACTAGGCAGACTGTGGGTTTGCCAGTCCAACCCAAAATTCAAGTTTCACCATCTCTGTGGTGTGCTTGAAAGGCCTTAAGCTGCACACCTGGAATCCCAGCACTTGGGAGGCTGGAGGCAGGATCAATGAGAGTTCAAGGCCCCCATGAGAAAGATTAGGGTAGAAGGTGTCTTTGAAGAGGCTAGGTGCTTTTTAGTCACAGAAATTACATGTGCTGTTACCCACACATGCAGCATGAAGTGCACAAGAAAAACAGGAACATTTCCTAGAAGTGATGGTGCCGGCCCCGCCCCTCAGCCGGTGCATCGCAGTGCTGTTGGCCCTGCTCCCAGGGCCGGACAGGGCATGGCAGCACTTTCAGCACTGTTCTGACGTGGCCTCCGCACCTCTACGCCCCGCAGGTGAGCATCACAGACTACGTGGTGTTTGACCAGTGCAGCCTGTTCCAGACCATCATCCACGCCACGCACTCAGTGGCCACTGTAGCCCAAGCACCCGTGGAGAAGGTGGCAGACAAGCTGCGCACGGCATTCTGGTCCCAGCAGCTTCAATGCCAGCCCAGCCTGCTGGGGGTCAACAGCAGCGGCGTCTGGATCTCCTCGGGCAAGAACGAGTTCCATGTGGCCAAGGGAAGCCTCATAGGTGGGCGAGGGCTTTTTTCTTCACTGTGCTTTTTGGACAGCTTCAGCTCATTATTTTATTTTAGGTTTTGCAACATGTGGGATCAGACCCAGGGCCTCGTGCAACATTTGAAGGAAAGGTTTTGCCCTCTGGGCTGCAAAGGTCACATAGCGCTGGTGGGCTAGGTGCTGTGGGGGGCGCTGTGCTGTCATCATCCTTAGCCCCTTTTCCTTTTGCACCCACAATTCCTGAGGCTCAGGGCCCCCTCATGGATCTATACAGGGGTTTCCTGTGCATACCGGTTACACTAGAAGAGAGCAAATGGAGCATACTTGTAATAATTTCACATGGAAGTGAAGAGCTCCAGCCCCAAGCCCCTGGGCGAAAGAAGAGTTTTTTGCTAGAGGGGAATCAATTCTGGCACTGTAGGATAGGACCTGACCAGCTCTGAGAATGAGCTGGGGTTCATTCTGTGAGGGAAGCCTGAGTTCTGAGTTCCCTGCCTCTTGTGTCCCCTGGCCACTGCTCACAGGGCCTGCAGCTGCAGGTGGCAGACCACACTGGCTCACAGTGCTGGCCAAGGGATACTGGACAGCTGTGAGGTTCCTAAGGCTAGCTGTGGGCTAGAGCAAAACTCCGGTGTTTTCACTGTTGTCTTTCCTTCTACCACCCTCCCTCTTCACTCTCTCCAGGCACTTACTGGAATAATGTGGTTCCCCGAGGGACTGCGTCTGCGACAAAATGGGCCTTCGTGTTGGCTTCTGTGGCTCCCACCAAGGAAGGTTGGTCCAAGTGTACTGGGTGGAACTGAACGTTCAGACTGCTCTGCCTGGGGCCCAGTACGTGATGGGCCCAGAAGCACTGCCCTTAGCCGGGGGATGCAGCCATAGTGTCCTCACTGGGGCTGAGCGCTCCAGCAGATGGATAGCAGCTGCATCAGGCAGGGTGTTCTGAAGGAGGCGACTGCATCAGCTACTGTAACCTCCAGGGCAGTTGCAGGGGCTGTCGTTTCTTGGGCACCATGCATTGGCCCCGGAGAAGCCTTGGCCTCTGGCTCTCCTGAGTCCCCACTGCATGTGTGCCCCTTAGGGTGTGGAGCTTTGCAGCCAAGAGAGGCAGCAAGGCCTTGCTGCTAGCTGGGGTGTAGCAAGTTAGGTAGCCCTGCCGAGAAGGGGCTGGAACTTCTGCCCGGAGCCAAGAGGTTAGCAAGCTGCTGCCAGAAGCCTGGGGTGGAGAGGAAGCTGCTTGCTTATTGTTCAGTTCAGTGGTGGTCCCAGCATTCGGTGACGTGGTGGGTTCTGTGCACATCTCACCAGCCCGTCATGACCACATTTCTGCCAGAGAGCTCTGGACTTGGGTGTTCCTGAGATTCACCTGGGTCCCTTTGGCAGTAAAAAGGCCTCTGTACCCACCCTGGGTGCTGGTGGCCAGAGTGCTACACTGCCTCTGTCAAGGCTGTCATATAAGCAGGTGACAGACCTTCCCCTTAGGTTTCAGTGTACAAAATGTATTTGGCCACAGTATTGAAAGCATATCTTGGGCCATGAACTATAACCGAGGTTTAACTTCCCAAGGATTATTTGGTCTTCTAACCCATGGGCTCCACTGCAGGGGCCAAAGGGTGGGGAGGTGGGACCTTGAGGCGGGGCAAGACAGCAGGCCTTCTCCAGCAGCCCCCACCAGCAGGTCTGAGTTTCCTTGAAGGAACAGCCCGCTCCTTCCCTCAGGACCAGACTAGTGCTCCTTTCCACCATGAAGCTTAGTTCTTACAAACTGTCCCAGGGCCTTTAAGACTCCTGGCCTGACATCCATGGAAGGGCAAGCCACAAACCAACACTGGGCCTTCACGACATCTCCAAGCCCTCCTGCCCTTTCTTCCATCTGCTGCAGTTTGGTCTTGCTAACTGGCAGGGTGTGGCATACCATGCAGGCATGGGTGAGGTGTGGGCATTGCTGGCAGCTGTCAGGTCTGCTTGAGTACACGAGATGCTACATTTGGTGTGGACGGTGCGCAGAGCACCTAGTGCATGCCTTTTCCACAGGGAGTTCCTTGTGGCTGTGTCAAAGCAGCAAGGACCTGTGCAGCGTGATTGCCCAGCGTGTGGAGTGCCGGCCATCCACAGTACAGCTGCCACCCGATGCCGAGATGTGTGCCTATGCTGCCTGCCAGGACGCGCTGTGGGCCCTAGACAGCCTGGGGCAGGTGTTCATCCGCACCCTGTCCAAGAGCTGCCCCACAGGCATGCACTGGACGAAGCTGGACCTCTCGCAGCTAGGTAGGATGCTCAGGCATGGTGCCTGTCCACCCTGGGCTGCGTTGGGTGAGTCCTGTGGGCACAATGGCAGCTGCTGCATTTCAGGAGGCCGAGTGGCTACTCTTCTGGGCTAAATACACCCTCCTGCTTTTGTAAGGATCTGTCTTCCCATCCCTTAGGGTACTTAGAATAGCACTGCTGGTACAGCTGCCTCTGCCTATCCAAGTGTGGGGCAGAGAGCCCTGGAACTTTAAAATCTGAAAACTTGGGCCTGGCTCAGTGCCCTAGGCCCCACTTGGGTTGTGTGCTCAAGCTATGGGCTCCTGCCTGGCCAGGCAGCCTGCTGCTACTGACCACTTGATTTTCATCCACCCCAGTGAGTGTGGGCTAAGCTGTGTGGTACTGTCTGTGAATAATTCAGTCAGAGGCCAAGAACTGCTACACTTACTTGACAACATTGGGCTCTTACACCCTTGGTGGACATAGAGCTCATGAGTGGTTTTTCTAAAGCCAGAGGACACAGCAGGCAGCTCCCAGGATAAGAAGTGGGCATTGCTGTGTGGGCCCATAAGGAGGTTACGGACGGTGCTGCAAGCTTGTCCTGCTGAGGGCCAGTGCATTAGGAACTGTCGGGTATAGCACTTGCACAAGTGAACTGCTAGCAAGTGTAGTGTCCTTTTCTTTTGATGTGAGATGGGACCCAGGGTTTGCACATGCTCCCAAGCACTCTAGCACTGACCCATCCACCAGCCTTCAGCTTCTCATCTTTGAAGGTTCCCCTCATATCTTTTCATCGTATGATTAATTAACAAAGAAAAACAGAAGAAAGTGATTCTTCATCCTAATTCTCATCGGGCTCAGGTTGAACCCATGTGGGTTGAGGCTGAGAGCCCAACCTGCCTGATGGTCCCAGGCACTGTGACTGCTTTGCCTACAGTCTAGGAGGCACCATGTGGTGCCGGGCAGGTGGCAGAGCAGCTAGAGACCTTCACGACTCCCTGCACTGCATGTTCCCAAGCTTGGACCAAGGGCCACACTCAGAGGGTGCATGCCAGGGTTCAGCCACAATCACAGCCTCGCCCTTCCTTTGAAGTATAAAATCAAAGTTCGCAGATGAAATGAGAGGTTAGTCACTCTACAAACACAATTATAGCGCAAGCACCTGTTTACCTACAGGAGCTGTAAGGCTGACCAGCTTGGCCTGTGGAAACCAGCACGTCTGGGCCTGTGACTCCAGGGGCGGAGTCTACTTCCGGGTTGGAACCCAGCCTCTGAACCCCAGCCTGATGCTCCCGGCCTGGATTGCTATCGAGCCGCCTATGCAGGTAGGCACCCTGTTCCTGCAGAAGGGCTGTGCTCCCGGTCTTTGGCAGGAGACTGCTCCACTCACTGCTTCCTGGGCTCAGAATCTGTGTCTGTGAATTTTCTCAATGAACCGACTACTAAAGATTATCTGAGTATACACTTGAATCTTATGTCTGAAAACAGAAGTATTTATATCTGACTTTACAAAATGAACCTTTTTTTTTCCAAGTCAAACCATAGCAGAGGGAGGTGATGGCACATGACTACAGTTCCATAATGCTGGGAGGGTGAGGCAAGAGGCTTGGGTGTAGAGGTCAGCCTAGGTTCTATAGAGAATTTAAAAAAACTAAAAAATAAACCTAAACAGGGCTGGGGCAATGGTTCAGTAGAATAAGCACTTGCCTGGCAAGTGCAAGGACCTGAGTTCAGTCACCAGTTCTGCCAAAAACAAACAAAAAAAAACTTTATGGAAGAAACCCAAACAATATCCAAAGGTGTAAGGAAGGTAAATGCCCTGTAAACTGGTGGCACTATGTCTCGTCAGCGTTTTGTGCTGCCTCTTGGTTGGCTACCCCACAGTGCTCAGGCAGAGGTCCGACTTCAGGCACCGCTCAGGTGCCTCTGAAGACCTGTGTGTGTGGTTACTGTGCCAGGCGTGTTTCTGTGGGAATCGGGTGTGATGAGAGCCTTTGTTCAAATGCCTGCTGCTCCCGAGGCCTTGTTGGAGATAAGAAGCTGCCACATGCTTTTTCGCAACGGGTTTGCCGCGAGAGCACAGGTGTAGTGAAAGCCACCACTAAATCTAAGCCAACATGGGAAAGGAAAAGACACATTAATATCGTCATCGGACACGTGGGCTCCAGCAAGTCCACCAGCCATCTGATCTATAAATGTGGTGATATCGACAAAAGGACCATTGAAAAATTTGAGAAGAGGCTGCTGAGATGGGGAAGGGTTCCTTCAAGTATGCCTGGGTGTTAGACAAGCTGAAAACTGAGCGTGAGCGTGGTATCACCATTGACATCTCCCTGTGGAAATTTGAGACCAGCAAGTATTATGTGATCATCACTGATGCCCCTGGACACAGAGACTTCATCAGAAACATGATTACAGGCACATCTCAGGCTGCCTGTGCTGTCCTGACTGTTGCTGCTGGAGTTGGTGAATTTGAAGCTGGTATCTCCAAGAACAGGCAGACCTGTGAGCATGCCCTTCTGGCTTACACACCGGGTGTGAAACAGTGAATTGTTGGAGTTAACAAAATGGATTCCACGGAGCCACCCTATAGCCAGAAGAGATATGAGGAAATTGTTAAGGAAGTCAGCACCTACAGTAAGAAAATCGGCTACAACCCTGACACCATAGCTTTTGTGCCAATTTCTGGTTGGAATGGTGACAACATGCTGGAGCCAAGTGCTAGCATGCCTTGGTTCCAAGGATGGAAGGTCACTCATAAAGATGGCAATGCCAGCGGAACCACACTGCTTGAGGCTTTGCATTGCATCCTCCCACCCACTCGCCCCACTGACAAGCCTTTGCGGCTGCCCCTCCAGGATGTCTACAAAATCGGTGGCATTGGCACTGTTCCTGGGGGCCGAGTGCAGACTGGTGATCTCCAGCCTTGGCATGGTGGTCACCTTTGCTCTAGTCAGCATCACAGCTGAAGTCAAGTCTATTGAAGTGCACCATAAAGCTTTGAGTGAAGCTCTTCCTGGGGACAGTGTGAGCTTCAACGTCAAGAACGTGTCTGTTAAAGATGTCCGGCGTAGCAATGTGGCCGGTGACAGCAAAAATGACCCACCAGGGGAAGCAGCAGGTTTCACTGCTCAGATGGTTATCCTGAACCATCCCGGCCAGATCAGTGCTGGCTGTGCCCCTGTCCTGGACTGTCACACAGCTCACATTGTTTTAAAGTTTATTGAGCTGAAAGAAAAAATTGATCGCCAGTGTGATAAGCTGGAAGATGGGCCCAAGGTGTTGAAATCTGGTGATGCTGCCATTGTTGCCATGGTTCCAGGCAAGCCCAGGTGTGTCTAGAGCTTCTCTGACCTCCCACCTCTGGGTCGTTTCGCTGTTCGTGATATGAGACAGACAGTTGCTGTAGATGTCATCAAAGCTGTGGACAAGAAGGCTGCTTTAGCTGGCAAGGTCACCAAGTCTGCCCAGAAAGCTCTGAAGGCTAAATGAATATTATCCCTGCCACCTGCCACCCCAGTCTTAATCAGTGGTGGAAGACTGGTCTCAGAACTTTTCTCCCAATTGGCCATTTAAGTTTTTTTTTTTTTTTTTTTTTTTTTCGTTTTTTTCCTCTTCATTTCGGGAAGGGAAATGGGGCCAAAGGACCAGGTAGTACGGGTGAAGAGCTGGGAGCAGATCTGGGGCACCCAGGACAGGGTGTCTAGATTGGGGACTTGTACTCGAGCTCACAGCTTCTCAATCCAACTTGAAGGAGGAGATGTGGATGCCTCGCACGTTCCGGTAGCTCAGGTGGGAGTGGCCCGGCCTGTTGGGAAAGGTCAGCTGGTGTCCATCTGGCAGTGTCACCTTGAATTCGTCGCTCTGAAAGGCCACAGTGAACTTGACCTCTGACCCCTTGCTGAAGGACATGTGGTCATCTCGCAACTCTCGCCCCCAGCTGCCACAGACCTTTGAGTTGCAGACAATGACAGATTCATTGAACCGTGGGTTGAAGTGCAGGCTCAAGTCATCCGATCCCTGACCCAGGTTAATCGCAAAGTTATTAATGTCCTCTTCGATCTTGCCCTTGAGCTTCAGGGTCTGCCCCGCCTTCATATCCAGATTCGTAATCTCAAATGTCACTTTGTGCTGGGGCTGGGAAGCCAGGGTCCATGTACACCACGCACACACACGCCTCCAGCTCCTCAGTCTCTCGGCCTCCTCCTTGCAAGGCTTGATGGGCTGCGCAGTCGCCATCACGGTTATTGGTGCTGTTGCGACATGGTGCGGTTCCGGTTCTCACAGGCCTGCGCTCAGGGTCCTGACTCCGGGTCAGCAGCGCCCGGCCCAGCTTGGTCGGCCATTTAAGTTTAATAGTGAAAGACTAGGGCCAGGCGTGGTGGCGCATGCCTGTAATCCCAGCACTCGGGAGGCTGAGACAGGAGGATTGTTGTGAGTTCGAGACCAGCCTAAGCTACAAAGTGAGCTCAAGGCCGGCCTGAACTGCATAGTGAGACCCTGTCTCAAAAAGACAAAAAAAAAAAAAAAAAAGTGAAAGACTGGTTAATGATAGCAATGCATTGTAAAACCTTCAGAAGGAAAGGAGAATGTTTTGTGGGCTTTTTTTTTTTTTGTGTGTGTGTGTATGGCAGTTTTTAAGTTACTAGTTTTTAAAATCAATACTTTTTAATGGAAACAACTTGACCAAAAATGTGTCACAGAATTTTGAGACCATTAAAACAAAGTTTAATGAGAAAAAAAAAGAAGAAGAAGCTGCCACGTGTGGAGTGTCCATAGAAGACCCCTGAAGTGGAGGCAGGGTGGTGACCTGGAGTCAGGGTGCCTGTGCTCCTGACTGTTCTAGGGGTGAGGATGAGGCCACGGAGGTGAAGGGACACAGACGCGCAAGCCGGCATGGAGACTGTAGCTGAGGCAAGAGGATCCCTTGAGCCAGGAGTTGGAGGCCAGCCTTGGCAGCATAGCCAGACTGTTTGGCCTCCTCCTCTGTGTTGTGAGAGAGCCAGTAGAATGAAGAGGACCACTGCGCCACCCAGTGGGTTGCGAAGTTCCATTCTCCAAGGTCACGCGTAGGGAACCTTGACCCATGCACAGTGGTGGTCACTAGCACACCAGGCCATCCCTGCAGACAGGGTGCTTGTCACTGTCCTTGTCAGCACTGTGGCTGTGCAGTGTTAACGACAGCAAGCTGGCCTACAGGTGACTCCTGGCCCCAGGTTCTGTCCTGTGGAAGGAAGGATGTAGATAAGTAGGTGAGTGAGCTGGAGTGTGGCTGGGGAGAGAGCGCCAGCGTAGCATGAACAAGTCCCTGAGTTGGTGCCCAGCACCAGGAAGACAAAGTGTTGTGATTTGCACACCAGAAAACTCATGCTGATGACTCAGTGACCCTTCCCTGCATTCATGAGGAGGTTGTGCAACAGCTCCTGCTCGCTGCCTGGGGTTAGAGCAGTTTCATCATGCCACAAAGACCTGGCTCTGCTGCAGCCCCCGCCCCGATCTAGTTTCCATTACGTAGGTTTCCTGTCTGCACATTCCATAGCACTTTCCTGAGTCCTGTGTTGTCAGAGGTCGTCTGCCATGGTGCCCACATACCCTTTTTTTTTTTTTTTGGTGGTACTGGGGATTGAACTCAGGACCTTGCGCTTGCCAGGTAAGCACTTATTCTACTGAGCTAACTCCCCAGCCCACCCATGTATCCTTTTCCTCGTTCCTCTTCAGGCCTGGTAATGCTCCATCTGGAGACCATATTCTGCATCCATCCAGTAGCCAAAGTGTGCAGGACACACAGCTGCTGTTTGCAGATCACTGCCTAATCTGTTGCCTAATCCAGCACCATGAAGACTTACACATATGTTTCCTGTCAGGACTTTTATAGTTTTAGTTCTTACTTTTAGGTGTTTCATACATCTTGAGTTAATCTGTATTGCCTGATAGCCACTTATACTGATGTCTTTAATTGAAAAGACTGTTCATTCCCATGAAATCACTCTGACCTGTGTTGCAGTCAGATGATCACAGGCCGAGGGGTTGGTTTGTCACCACACCCTTCTGTCCCATGCCTTGAATTCCTGTCCTCCAGGTTTTTCAAGATTGTTTTGACTAGTCAGAATCTCTCGTATAGCCTTGTGAATTTGCAACTGTTTGATCATTTCTGCCAAAAAATGCCAGTAGCGAGCACACAGACCACAGATGGATGGAAGCGTCCCCGTCCCCACGGTCTGCGCTCTTTCACTCTGAGCTCCTTCCCATTTATTTAGGGCTTCCTTTCATTCAGTAGTGTTTTACAATTTTCAGAATATGTGCTTTTATCCTTTTATTTATTTATTTATTTATTTATTTATTTATTTATTTATTTTGTCTTTTTGAGACAGGGTCTCGCTATGCAGTTCAGGCTGGCTTTAAGCTCATTTTGTAGCTCAGGCTGGTCTCGAACTCACAACAATCCTCCTGCCTCAGCCTCCCGAGTGCTGGGATTACAGGCATGCGCCACCACGCCCGGCTTATCCTTTTATTAAGGAACTCCTTAAGTTCTTTTTGATGTTGACGTGGAATAATACGGAATTGTTAGTTTTAGGTTGTCTACTGATATTATAGGCTTTTGGTTTTGTGCTTTTTTTTTTTAGATTTGGTGTTCTGTTTTGGAGATAGGTCTCCCTATGCAGCCATATCGGCAGGCTGGCCTTGAACTTGTGCTTCTCCTGTCTTGGGTTCTTGAGTGCCTAGATTACCAGGTCACACCCCAGCATCTGGTTTATTTTTATATATTGATTGGAGAGATTGTGACCAAGCTGCTGCTCATAGAACAAAGATAGCAACAGGTTTTTATTGACTTGCTGAGGTGGGCGAAAGTTCAGTGATTTCCATTAGCCAGAGCCAGTGTTTCAAAAGATCTTCTTGTGATGGACTTGGACCACTGGGTGGCCACAGTCAGCTCCTCCTAGTTGTTGAACTTTCCTGTGTCTGGTGTCACCGTCCTCATAAAATGTTCCAGCCTTGTACATAGTGAGCTGGTTCAGGGTCAGCTTCATTCAAGAGCTGCAGAGTGGCTTTCGAGGCCAGGTCCCATCCTGCACAGCCACCTGGCCTTGAGGCAGGGCTGGGAGACTCTTGCCTAACCTTCATACAGCGATGGGACAGAGCATGGCATGGCATGCACTAGGGAGGACTCCCCTCCTGAGAAGCCCCCTTCTCCCTCCCATCCCAGTCTCCTTAGACAGCCAGAGTTCCTGCCAGTGGACACGGTGCCCCACAGGCTGCCTCTGTGGGGGCTCCTTGTTCTGTTTTTTGTCTTTTTGAGACAGGGTCTCACTGTGCAGTTCAGGCTGGCCTTAAGCTCACTTTGTAGCTCAGGCTGGTCTCGAACTCACAACAATCCTCCTGCCTCAGCCTCCCGAGTGCTGGGATTACAGGCCTGTGCCACCATGCCCGGCTCCTTGTTCTGTTTTAGATCTATCAACTCTTTTGTGCATTCCTTAGGATTGCCCATGTACAAGATCACATCCGTACATGGACAACCATGGGTGTCATTCTGAGGTTCAGACTTGATTTCAGCTCACTAAGTAGCTGGGCTGGCCTTGAGCTCATGGCAATCCTCCTGCCTTAGCTTCCAAGGTGCCAAGATTTACAGGTGTGTATCACCATGCCTGGCTAAGATACTGGGTTTTGTCACATGGTTTATCTGGATCTGCAGAGATGATGTGTGGTCTTCCTTCATCAGTATGTGCTGTGTTGAGTTTTGCATGTTGATCTCATCGTTGGGTGACAGGTTCCCTTTGCTAGTGTTTCATCTATTCTAGTGTTCTCGTTGTTCAGTGGTGCTATACATCAGAATCAGAGGTACTCTTATCACTAAACTATATCCTTACTCTTGTTTTGTTTTTGCCTTTTTTTTTTTTTTTTTTTTTTTTTTTTTTTTTTTTTTTTTTTTTTTTTTTTTTTTTTTTTTTTTTTTTTTTTTTTTTTTTTTTGCGGAACTGGGGATTGAACTCAGGCCTTTGTGCTTGCCAGGGAAGCACTTATTCCACTGAGCCATCTCCCGAGCCCCATTTTTGCCGTTTTGAGACAAGGTATCTTTAGGTTACTCAGGCAGGAGTGGAAACTTCTATCCTCAGCCTCCTGAGTAGCTGGGATAGCAGCCCTGTGCCACTGTGCCAGCCCCTGGTCTGATGTTCCCACTACACATGCTGGCTCTGCACGTTCTGCTGGAGAGTGACAACTGGGCTGAGCATTCCAGGAAGTATTTGTCTCCATCATGTAGCCACGGAGACCTGTGGGAATGCTGAATGGAAGCCAGGCCAGGATAAGGGAGTGCTGATGGCAGTTGGGTTGCATCCAGAGAATATTGCTAGGAGCTGGATGGAGGCCAGAGTGGGGGACAAGACAGGGGAGGTTGGTTAGCTCTGGGGGTACAGAGAGCCCTGTCTCTGCCCCACAGCCTGTCCCCATCACCTAGATCCTAGCATCACTTCAAAGCCAGGGTTGGGGTGTAGGGGGAAAGTTTGACTGGAGTCTACTCACCAACAGTCTTTCCCAGAAAATGGTCAGAATAGGACAGATCAGCACTGAAGTGCCTTGCCAAGTGGTACTTAGCTAGGGTTTAGGCAAAGGCAGCCTGGAGGCTGCTCTGTGACCAGAGCTGCTGCAGTCAGTTAGCATCGCTCATGCCGTGGCCACCCGGACCTAGCGCACTTGTGAAGTTGCCTCCTCCAGGAAACCAGCCCTGCTGTATGTGCCCTGCTGTCTCTGATGCCGTTGTCACTCTGTGCATGGGAAGCCAGGACTGCTTCTTACTATTTGACTCTTACTGTAGCCCTCATGTTAGGCCATGCCCAGACCTGGACCCACACGGCCACAGTGACAGTAGGCTATAAGGGACAATCACCTCGTGCTGGTTAAGTGCTGTAAATACATCTCATGACAGCACATGTGGCTCTTCCTATCTACCTGACAGCTCAGAGAGGTTCAGAAAGTTGCCCAAGGTCCCAGTGCCATGGTGGCAGGGCTGGGGTGAGGGCATGGGGTTGGCTTCTGACCGAGCCCCTCTTGCGGCTCTGAGGGCTGTCCCAGTCCTGGGGGTGCCTCCCAGGTGTTCCAGGGCACAGCACCAGGGGTCTTCCCAAAAAGGATGTAGTGAGAGGTATAGCCTGGAGATTTGGGCGCTGAGGTGTGAGTGGCTCTGGCCTGGCATCCATCCCTAGCACCACCAAACCAAGGATTGGAAAGCAGAGTGGTTTGATCCGAATACCAGGAAGTAACGGATGATGTGCTGCAGGTCCTGAGCAGGCAGCCACACGTGGACGGCCCACAGCTGCATTGGCAGCAGCTTCTCGGGTTGCTTTTGGGTAAAGCCTCCCTCTCATAGTGGCTTTGGGGTGAAGCTTCAACGAAGTGCTCAAAACAAGTGAGTCAGTGTTCAGACTCACTTGCATTTGTATGGGTGTTTGGGAAATATTTATAGCTGCGTTCAGTGTCTTAAAAGATGGGAACACTGTTACATTTATTTATTTTTTATGTATTCAGTACAGGGTCTACAAGGTCTCAGTACACAGATCGGACTCACAGTGATCCTCCTGTTTCCAGCCTCCCAAGCGCTGGGATTACAGGCTCACGCCAGTAGGCCCAGTCTCAGTCACTCTCTCAGTGTGCCCTGGCAGCAGGGCCAGCACAGCACGCCAGGGATCAAACCCTGGCCGCCGTGCTCTGCCCAAGTAGGCGCGTTAGTCTGCTGAGCTTTCTGGCCCACCCAGGAGCTCCGTTTTGGTGTGAGGACCCCCTGAGTGCTCCAGGGACCTCAGACACCACACATCTGTGGTGTGACATTTCATGGCATCATGGACTGGATCCAAGAGGGTGGGCTGGGCAGCGGAGTACGCCTGAAGTCTCCCACTCTACGAGGCTGAGGTGAGGGGACCATAGGTTCAGGGCCAGCCTGGGCAACTTAGTGACCTTTCAAAACAGGTCCTTCTTAGCTAAGCACCTTCTTCACCATCACTGAGGCTTTCTATGCAGGCCCTGCTCCTTCCTATCAGCCATTCTTGTCTGATGGCTGACGGCATGGCCACAGCACCTGCTTTCTGCCATCTCCTGTGGGGACTGGCACTGTCAGCTCTTGGGCACAAGCTGTGCCAATATTTAAGTATTGGGAGCACAGTTGCCGTGGGTGTTTTACACAAGCAAGACAGGTGATAATTCAGAACAGGACACAGGGTTAGCTGGTAAGACCCTCACGACCCTGGCTGCCCTGGGAGATGAGACTGCGTGGAGCCCTCAAAGAAAGTGACTAGAGCACTGGGAACAGTGGGTGCTGCCAGGCCAGGCCTGTGCAGCTCCTGACCTTCAGGTGCTGAAGGAGCCAGTCAGCTTCTTTTTCATTCTTTTTCCAGTGCTAGAGTCAAAGCCACGGCGCGCACACTCACTAGGCAAGTGCTCCACCTCTGACCTGCACCTCCCACTTGTGCTTAACTGTTTGAGATGGGATATCACCATGTTGCCCAGAATGGCCCAAACTCCCAGGTACAAGCAGTCTTCCTGCCTCAGCCTCTCCAGTGGCTGTGGCCACAGGTGCTATTACCTGAGCAAGGACTCAGCTTTTGTGGCTCGTTCTGCAGCCTTTGTGCTCCAGGACACCCTCAAGCACCCAGCTGTGAAATCTGGATCCGTGATGCTCCCTTGGCCACTGGACCCCCCAACAAGAAGTTAACCCTGGTGGGAGAATAGCAGGTACCTCTTTCCGGAGTGGCCAAGTACATGCCATGGTCTTGGGGTCCCAGGACTCTGCCAGGACCCCTCAGTCCTCATCCTCAAATCCGTCAGTTCAGGGAGTAGCGATGCAGAGCTGTCCCAGCCAGGGTCTGGTGCATGCATTCAGGAGGCTGAGGCAGGTGGGTCACCATAAGTTTGAGGCCAACTTAGGCTCCACAGTGAGTTCAAGGCCAGTCTGGACTACAGAGCAAGACTGTCTAAAAATGAAAAAAGAGCTAACCCTTCTGGGTATAGTTACAGGCCGCTGTGGAGTCGCACACACTGACTCTGGAGCAGAATCCTGGAGCTGGGGGCAGAGTTCAGGGGTACAGGACTGAGAATTTCACCAGGGCCCAGAGGGTGGGTCTTGGCTGTCCTCAAGTATGTTAGGGCATTGTTTTAGTTTAGGGCTTGCGGGGTGTAAACAAATACAATTCAGGACTCTTCACTATAAGATTGTTTTGTAGTAGTCACCCAAGAGTCACACATACACAGAGTGCAGGACATCTGTCCACACCCTAAAGAACAAATACTCCAGGTGAGGACCTAAAGCCCATGGCAGTGCCTCTCATGCAGGCCTGTTTCACTAATCTGTGCTAGGAAGGCCCAGAGGCTGTGGAAGCCAGAGAGTATGTCAGTGAGACAAGGGCTCTGCGCAGCAAGCTGCGGCACCTGCGCTGGAGCCAGGAAGCAGCGCCCAAGGTGAGAGCCAGAGCTCCTCCAGAGCAAACCAGAGCCATCCTCAGCAGCAGTGCGGCCCCAAGTTCCTGTGATGGTGACAGCAGCCAGGTCCATCAGGAAAGCCAGCCCAGCAGAAAAACCGAAAGCTCCCTACAGCTTCCCAGCAGCTTCCAACAGCTTCTTCCTCTCCAGTTCTGCCTCTTACACTGCTGGCAGCAGTCCTCAGGTGGGCCTCCTACGCCCAGCACCACACTGGTTCGGTTCAGCTAGGTGTCACAAGTTCACTACCAGTTGTCCAGTCTACCACAGGTGGTGCGCTGCACAGAATGGAGGGCAACCCTGGCTTGGCTGCGGGCAGGAGGTACCATGCTGGAGGATCCTGCTGGGGGGCCGAGCCACCATCACCTGTGGCTAGCAGGTAGCCAGCTTTGGGCAGGAGCAGGCCGAGTCCAGCTGAGATGGCGGTGCCCTGTGTGAAGGGGGAGTTGGCCAAGGTTGGGGAGAGCTGCGCTGAGCACAGCCTGGGCCAGGGTGGGGCTGGGGAGACCCTGCAGGGGCTGTAGTGTAACACTGATGTGAGGTGGGGCATCCATGTGGGTACTGCCCAAGGATGGGGTATGGGGACTCAGTCCCAGGAGCTGCTGGGTCACTGCATGCAGACACAGAATGGTGAGGGACAGTGGGCCTGGAGCCCCCTCAGGAAGTTTCACTTGCTGGTGAACAGAGGAAGAGATGTGGTTGCCCTGGGTAATACAGTTCATTCAATCCAGCATGTCCAAACATCATCATTTCTGTTTGCATTGTTGTTGTTGAGACAGGGTACTCCAGGCTGGCCTTGAATGCTGGGTGATCCTCCTGCCTCAGTTTCCCAGTACTGGGATTATGGATGTGCACCACTACACCTGGCTCAAAGCATCATTTCAGTACAAATGCACAGTAGTTTAAAGCGGCACGCAGCTCAGTGGAAGAGGACCCACGTGGTGCTCACACCCAGCCCAGGCCAGAGCCACTTGAGCATCCTGGGTGACTGGAACCTGATGTGTGCCGTACACAGATGGTGGGGCCTCGTTCCTTGCTCTAGAGCCTGGATTGTGGACAGGCAGCCAGGGTGTGAGGCTGGGTGGAGAGAGGGCATGGCCCCTGGCAGGGGCGCCTCTTAGTCACCAAGTTCCATGTAGAAGCCATCCCACACCCACTGGCTCTGTCCAGGCAGCACTCAAGCCCAGTGCCCCAATGGGGTGAGCAGGCCGCTCCAGCAGAGTAGCAATGGCACTAGGTGCCCAGGCGCTTTATCATGTGGGAGGTGGCAGACCTGTTCCCAAAATGTCCCCTAGCACATCTCTTCAGTAGAAGGTTGTTAGGACCCAGGCCACAGCTTGAGACAGGAACAGCAGAGAAGCTGAAAGGGGGGATTGCGTCACAGTGCCTCTTGCCCGCTGACCTTGGGCCCTGGCTCCTTAATGGAGGACAGTAGTGGGGATATAAACAGATGAGCCAGGGAGAACAAGCACAGTGTGGTCATCTTCTGGAGGGAAGGAGGCTGCATGCAGCCTACTCCATACGGCCCAAGGGTACTAGAACACAGCGGACAGACTCCTGTGAGATTAGATCCTGGTCACCTTGGCAATGGCTGACCAGGCAGGGGTGCTGCTGCAGGAAGCATTATTTGGGTTCAGAATGCAGGCCTGCATTTGCACGATTGGTGTAGGCAAATTTTACCTCGAGAAAAGAGGTGGGCAGATATGGACCCTCTACTTAGTGATTTGCACACTGAAGTACTTGGGGGAAAAGGGTGTTGATGCCTGCAACTTTGAAGTCCAGCCAGAAGTAAGATAGAGAGATGGATGAGATAGATGGATGAGGGAGGCAGTGCCCCCACAGAAGTAGCATAAGTACCTGACACACAGACTAGCCACAGGAAATGTTAATTATAGTAGTACAATTTCCCAGCCCCAGCAAACTCCTCCTTCCCCCAGCAGGGACCCTGATTCACTTTTGTGTCCTTGGATGTGTGTGTCAACCCATAAACGGGAAGCAGCTCTAAGGTGTCTTCTGGTTGGTATACTCTTTTTTTTTTTTTTTTAAATGTATCAGTTATTTAATTGGGTTCTTAGTAAGAAATTTAGAACACTTAATTTATGAGGGTAAATTCCATTTGTCAGAGCAAAAACAGATTGCAGGTAGCCCCGGAGCTGAGGAACAGCTTTGATTTTTGCTAAAATCTGTGAGTCCACCGCTTTCTGATCCACCTTGCGCTGCTCTGAAATCTGGTATCTCTCTCTCTCTCTCGGTGTTGAAGATCTCGCCCTCCTGGTGTCTGAGTTTCTGCAGCTGCTTCTTTAAGCATCAATGAGGTGTTTGGGGATTTTCACTTTGCTGATGTCAATTTTTGTAGAGGTGGCAATGACAAATTTCTGGTGTGCTCTTCATAGAAGAACATGATTAAGGCTAAGAGGCCATCACAAGTAGCAAGCCACTGGCCAGCTGCTTCAGGAAGACCAGTCTCTTACCTCTGTGATGCCCGGTGAGGATGATCAAGATGGTGCCAGGAGTGATGCTAGCTCGGAGTTTCCTCACATGCTGACTGAAGGGCTTCTTGTGGCTCAAGAGCTTTCGGGGCACATCTTCAGTAAGGTAGGATCTAGGCATTTTTCTAAGCTTAACCACCTGGCTACCTCCATTCTTGTCCCTACGGACTGGTTTTGGGATCGTAGCAAGAACTTTTTCCTCCTTCTTCTCAACCTGTGATTTAGCAGCTTGTACAAAGCCTCTCCGGAATACATAGCGTGTCAGGAGTGTCCACCAATCCCTCCCATCAGGACAGGATTTCGGCTGCAGAGGGGCTGCCCCTTGGACTTCTTTGCCTTCTTTACCTTACCCTTTTTACCAGTACCACTGGCAGAAGCCCTCTGGGCTTTGGGTTTCTCCTCTTTAGTGTCTGCTTCTCAGTTTCTTCACCCGCCACCTTGCAAGATGGGAACGAGAACCGGCTCCCGGCACCCCCTCGCCTAACAGTAGCAGCAGCTAGTGCTCATGAGTCAAGTATGTGACCCCTGCACTCAACCCCTTCTGTTTCCATCTCATTTTGTATGTGGAGACAGGATCTCACTTACATCGTCCAGGCTGGCCAGGACTTGCTATCTTCCTGCCTCGGCCCCCAGAGCTGCCACAGTTGCTGGAGTGCACTGCCACACCCAGTGTGAGCCACGCAGGAGGTATGCGAGGAGGCAGTGCCTGGGACAGAGGCTGGAGGCTCGGGCCAGGTAGATGAGCTTGCGCTTCCAGTCGAGATAGAGACTAGGAGAATAGCAAGGACTTGATCTACAAGCTGCTGAAAACAACTGAAGTATCAGGCTAGAAAACTGGTCTCCAAGACACTGGAGACAGGGCAGCAAAGGACAGGGGAGTGTGAGAAACGGGACACATGCAGGGACCCTCACACTGGTCTTGCTGTCTGCTAGCAAAACACATCCAGGCCACGGCCCAGGTAGGAAGACCCAGGCAGAGCAGGCAGTCTGAGCAGAGCAGACAAAGCCAAGTCTGGGGTAGGGATGCCAGAGATCTGAAGGGACTCCACTGCATCCAGGTGAGAGCAGAGCCTAAGGGATCGCTTCTCAGGGCCCAAACAGGTCAGCCACAGCTCCTAGGCCCAGCCCAAATAGAAACCCTCCCAAGCCATATTTCTCACCAAGTGCCACTCTGGTCCTGCTCAGAAGAACGAGAAAGCAGGACTCAAGATGATCCAGCCATTTCTGTGTAGATCAGTGGTATTTCCAGGATATTTGTAAACTAAAACATCCAGCACCAGCTAAACAAATTCACATCACCTGGCACCCAACCCAGGTTTGCCAGGTGAGCAGGAAGTAGCAGAAGGACGGGCACCGACAGCCGCTGACCGGTGTGTTGCAGGCAGGAGATCCAGAGGGTTGGAGTTTTGTGTGTCAAGGGGTGAGGGGCAAAACCCAACATGTGAGACAAATGGAGATGCAGAAAAAAGGACGTTTCTAGAGATAGAAATTTCAACCTCTGAGGCAAAGAAACACCCGAATGTTTCTGTGAATGGCAGAGCAGGCCGTGTGCACGCAAGGACTTGGAGGCGTAGAGGCACAGAGATGCTCCATGCAGTGGCAAGCATGGCCCCAGGCAGGGAAGCCACGTGGGCCAGAAGGCCTGGCCGGACTGTGCATTAGCAGCACCCCTGACTGACACACGTAAACTGTGGGGGCTGGCCTTGCGCAGAGACCACGCAAGTAGGGCCCAGGGTGTGGCAATGGTGTCAGGCACAGACATGGAGGCCCAAACACACAGACAATGAACTTTTAAAGTGCTGGGTTTATTGTGTGCCACAATAAACCTTGAAACAGGGTCTCACTATGCAGTTCAGGCTGGCCTTAAGCTCACTTTGTAGCTCAGGCTGGTCTCGAACTCACAACAATCCTCCTGCCTCAGCCTCCTGAGTGCTGGGATTACAGGCCTGCATCGCCACACCTGGCTCAGCCCTGTGTTCTTGAGCAGGGATGTCTGCCTGGTGTTATGAACAGGGAAGCCCATTGCTGGGCATTCTGAGCTTGGAGGACCTGAGCCTTCTGGACACCCAGTTCTGATTCCAAAATGTGTGAAAGGTGTGGAATATAGACCACAAAGTGCTGTTCATGCTATTGGAAGGATTTTGTTTTCTTTTTAGGATTCATCAGTGGGCATGGGTGGGGAGGGGCAGTGCAGGGGCAGGGCCTGCCACTTGTTCGGGGCCCACCTTTGGGAATGTACCTGCCCTCTCACAGCTGCTGGGGCACACTGTGCACCCCCTGCTGCTCGGAGAACTTGCAGGCCTCAGTGCAGCCTCTGGCACAAGTAGTCCTGGGTTTCACCAGAGGCATCTGTGCCTGTCTGGAGCCAAGCTTGCAAGCGGCACAGGCCAGAGGCACAGAGGTCCCTTGGAAAGGGTGTTGCAGTGGCCCTGGGTGCCCTAGGCATGCCATGGGCTGGCTCCAGCCAGAAGGGTGGCTTTAGGGCTCTTGGGCCAGGTGCACATCTCTGGGGTGTGAGGCTGCGCAGAGCATTTCTGGACAGAGAAGGTAGCACTTTGTCCTGGGATGCAGGCCTAGGCCAGTGCCTAAATCAGCCCAGCCTCTCGGTAATGGGACTAGCCACTTAATGCTGCCAGTCATGGAGTCAGCCTTGCCAGGACCCTTTGTCCCTGTCCTCAGGTGTGTTCAGTGGCAGTCCCCTGGCAGCAGAGGGCGCAGGGCTCCTGCAGCCCTGTCACCTTGCCTGTGCCTCCTCATAGAGCTGCCCACTGCCCAGCGTCGTGAGGGAGTGCATGCTCAAGCAGGGTGGGGCACAAACTGCACACACGATGTCCTGCACCTGTCTCTTGCTTCCAGGATACCACCCTGCGAGCTCCACTAGCTCTTGAGCAGCTTCACACGCCCAACCCAGCCACCAGCCTCAAGTGCCGTCCCCCACTACACCTGCTCCCTTTGTGCCAGGGCTCCCTCTCCTGATCCTGGCTTCCTCACTTGGCTCATGAGAGGTCACGTTTTGCAGGCAATGAATGGCTAAACGCCTCTCTTCCCAAGGCTGGGTAGGGCGATCTGAGCTGAGCTCATCTTCCATTAAGAGTCCTGAAGATGGGGCTGGGAAGATAGCTCAGTGGGCTAAGCTCCTGCCTGGCAAGTACAAGGACCCAGGTTCCATCCCACGTATCACATGCTGTGCTGGCCTGGTGGCACACACCTGTGACCCCCAGCGCTGGGGAGGCTCAAACAGGAGGATCAGACCACTGAGTCTGGCTGTCCTAAGGCTGGATCTTTTTCTTTTCTTTTTTCTTTCTTTCCTAAGTTAGGGTCTTGCTTTGTAATTTGGGCTGGCCTTAAACTCACTGTGTAGGGATGGAGAAATAGCTCAGCAGACCTAAGTGCCTACTTGGCTAAGCGCGGGGACCTGGGTTCAATCTCCGGCACCACATGCCATGCGTGCCCCCCGCCCCCCCCCACACTGAACCAGCCCCCGAGACCTGTACCTCATCCGTGGGCATGGTGGTACATGTCTGTAACCCTAGCACTGGGGAGGCTGAAAACAGGATCACTACAAGTCCAAGCTGCATAGTAAAACCCTGTAACAACCAAATACATTTAAAAGAAAAAAAAAAAAAAAAACTTACTGTAGCCCAGGCTGGCCTTGGACTCTTGGCAGCCCTGCCTCAGCCTCCAAGTGCTGAGACCACAGGTGTGTGCCACCATGCCCAGCTGTCTCCTCCCGCTCCTTGGGATTCTTCCTTCGCAGTACTTTCCTTTTTCCCATTTTCTATCTGTGCTTTTCTCCTTCCCATGGTTGTCCCTCTGAAGATCCTGCCATCCCTTCCTTCATGGCTTCACACCTCTCCCCACCTCCCTGTGCCTGCATCCAAGCTCTCCTCTGCAGGCCTCTATCCCTCTAGTATGTTTCACAGCAGATGCTTCCCAGATGTTGGCAATCCCTTGGTTACAAGAGCAAGATACACAGGCAGAGTCTCACTCTGAGGCAGAGGTGCAAGGTTCTGGGTTCATCAGCTTATCCCAGCAGCCCCCACTAAACAACACTCCCAAGCTGGGGAATGTAGTTCAGTGGCATAAGCGCCTGCCTTTCAAGTGCAAGGTCCAGAGTTCAATCTCCAGTACCAAAAAAACACCCCCTACCTTTGATGAGGAGGGGCTGGTGCTTACTCTGCAACCAAAGCCCTGTGCCAGGACCTCTCCCTGCTGCACTTCGCACTTGGGAAGACTATAAGGATGAATGTGGTAGTGCATACCAGTAATTCCAGCATTTGGGAGGCTGAGGCAGGAGTATCACCACAGATTCAATGCCCCTAGGGCTACATAGCTCATGGGCAGCCTGAACTGCATGTCAAGAACCTGAAAAAAATAAAGCCACAAGCAAAGATCACACTTGCAAGGGATAGCCAGGACAGACCAGGTGCCATGCTGGGAGGGGCAGGCGGGCAGCTTGCCTTCCAGACACTCGGGAGAATCTTCCCAGAATGGCTCCTCCCGCCAGGCTGGGCAAGTCCCTCGTGGGGCACAGTAGTCCTGGCTCTCCCCCATACCCTGAGCCCCAGGGATCCCAGTGGAAAGAGCCTGTGTAGGGGTCCTTGCCAGCATCTGGGCAGGTGCTGTCTCAGAAGGAGATTGGCACAGACCCCACAGGGTGTCCCTGGGACTGTCCTGCTGCAGCTGGGAACCATCTCTCATGCCCCAGTGAGGTCGTGTTCCTAGCCATTCAGAGGTGGTAGAGGACACAGCACTGTTGGTCTCTGGGTCAGCACAGAGGTACCCAGAGGGATATTCCTCCACGACTCAATACACACCTGGGCATCAGGAGCCAGCAGGTGTGTGTGGCATGACCCTACCAGCAGGGCTTGGTCCTGGGACTGAGGCTTTAGTGGCTGCTAGCATTGCTGTTACCAGGGCTGGGATTGGGTGACCTCTGTCAGAGCTTGGAGGCTTCACCCAAGGACAGAAGGGACCACTTGTGGAGCTAGGCAAGAGCCACCAAGGGTCCACCCACAACCAGTAGCCGGGACATCGTCTGCCCTCATGCTGACAGTTTCAGGAGTGTCAGGGCCCCTGAAGCATCTGGCCTGGTTGGCAGCTGCCTTCATATGGGCCTCAGCTGGCTGAGGATCAGTGGCAGGTCCCTGCAGCTCTGCCTGCCTGTCCCCCATTTCAGCAGCCAGGTGTCCGGTGGGACCCCGGGCTGGCACACCTGCAGTGACAGTGGAACCAGTGACCTTCAGGGCAGCACTAGCTCCCTGCATCACTGGGTGCCTGCCCCTCACAGATGCCCCTTTGCCCCCCACCCCCATCTCCTCCTCTGACGAAAACCTGTTCCTGCCTACAGCCCACCGGGATCATCCTGGTCAGCGTCTACGCCAGTCCAGATGACCAGATGCTGTGGGCGCTGGACAGCAGGTGGAACGTGCATGTGCGCACCGGGGTCACCGAGGAGATGCCTGTGGGCACTGGCTGGGAGCACGTGCCGGGTAGGCACACCCTGGGAGATGCTGTCGCCAGCAGCACATTGCTGGCTTGGCCCCTTGTTTGCCGGAAGCCTGTCCTCCAATGTATCCTGCTTGGGCTGTCTCAGCTCTGCCATTTTGCTGAGGCAGGAGACAGGCATGGTGAGCCAGAAGGTCTCCAGTGCCTTACAGATGATGGTTTCAGGCTACCAGACCCTGTGTCCTTTGGCTGTAACTGTCACAGTGTAGCTTGCCTGCCAAGAGGGAGGGCATCCTCCAGTGCCAGGTGGCACAGGACACCCTGTCCCCATGGGCCATGCTGTGGACTAGCATGGTGCTTGGGACAGCCTGGGCAGGCTGGTACTGATGGTGCCCATCTGCCCACAGGGTTGCAGGCCTGCCAGCTGGCACTGAGCACCAGAACCGTGTGGGCCCGCTGTCCCAATGGGGACCTTGCCCGCCGCTATGGGATCACAGACAAAAACCCTGCTGGTGACTACTGGAAGAAAATTCCTGGGAATGCGCTGTGTTTCGCAGGTAGGTATTGGGGTGTGGTGGGCTCCATACACTCTGGGGACATTGGCCCCAGTCAGTAGGGCTTTGGCCCGATATGGCCCTGCACCTCAGAGCCTGAGCTAAGGCTGCTGGTGGAAGGAGTGGGTGTGCAAGCCCCAGGCTGGGCCTGAGAGCTGTGCACTGCTTAGAGGTTGAGGGGATGAAGTGCAGGGCAGACCACGGCTCATCAAGGGCCCTGCAGCCAGAACATGGCCACATCTAAACCCGAATGAGGCCCCTGGCCTATGCCCTAGCCCTGTGCCTACTGCCCCAGCTGTATGGTTAATAAGCGTTGCCTGGCTGTTGTCCCTACAGTGACCGCCTCCGATGAGCTGTGGGCAGTGGGTCCCCCTGGCTGCCTCCTCCAGCGGCTGACAAGGACATTCAGCCACACACATGGCACCCTGAGGAGTGGCCAGACAGCTACTCCGCACCCTGAGGATCTGGAGGACGAGTGGGAGGTCATCTGAGGGCCAGGTGCCTGGGCCAGGAGGAGGCCCACCTCAGTGGCTCTGCAGGTCCGCGGAAGCTGGCCTCTTGACCCTCGTCCAGACATACCTGACTATGCCAACACTCACACTTATCCTCCACATGTTCCTGTCTTGTTCCAGAGCTCATGGCCTCGGCTGAGTACCCAGAACTGTCCTACAGCAGTAGCACCAATGGCCGCTCCCAAGGTCACCTCCAGGTGGGATAGGGTTGCTGCCTCGTTGCAAGGAAAATGACCCCGTTTGTGGCAGGCACAGAGCCTCTTGGCAGGAGCCAGAGCCAGGACGGGGACACCTGAGTCAGCAGTGCAGGTGGCAAGGGTGCAGCCGTCATTACATATCCCTGTCCCTCCTGGAAGCATGGCACCTGTGCTCACTCCTTGTTGGGCCAGGGAGGACCAAGTCTTCTGCATCTGTGGCCTGGGTTGTGTGCAGTGAGAACACAGGGCCACAGCTCTGTCGCCTGCCACTCCCCAACACAGGGCCACAAGTGCCGGGCAGTGAGCTGCACAATGCCACGGGAGTGACCCTGAGCTGGTGCCACTGTGGCCGTCACACAGCCAGGTACAGCCTGAGGATGTGATTATATACTAATCATTGCCTTTGTGTTTGTTGTAGTACAAACCCTCTTGAGATACCTCATCTGAAACACGACCTTACAAATTTAGAAGAGAAACACATCTGAAAACTGGGGGAGGCGTCGGCCTTCCGGAGCTTTGCCTGCACCTGACCCACCATGGTCACAGGGGCCCTTGGGTTCACACCCCAGCAGTGGAAGCCAGTCCTGCCACGGACAGTGGCCAGGACCCATCACCCAGGCTCTGAGGGTCGGTGGGGGCACTGCCCACTGGCACTGAGCTCCACCCCGGGGCCAGGCCAGTCCTGGCTGCCATAGCTGCTTTTTTTAGCCATCTCTGTCTGGCGACACTTGATGCCTGCTTCTGCTGAGCAAGCCATCAAGAGCCCCAGGCCACAGGTGACAGCAGTAAAACACAGGCTGTGACAGGGACTGCAGCCACCAGAGAGAAGATGAAGTGTGGGACCAGATTTTCATCCCACTTCACCTTGCCAAAACCCTCTGTAGTGAGCCCGGTGTCAGTGCTGTCTTGCTCAGCCTCATGGTGGCTGCACCCTCCCAGCCTGGGACGTTAGTGCAATGACGCCAAGTCCAGTGAATTCTTAAACTTCTACCGTCAGTGTGGTGTTCAGTTTTCTTTCAGGCTTTCACCTTCATTTGTGCTTTGAGATCGTGCAATAAACTTGACTTTTGCAAACCTGGGCAAGTCTGGCCCCAGAGCCAGAAGGCACCCTCAGTGGTGCCCCAAGGACGAGGCTGCAGGTTTGGGGACCTGGCTGGTGGTGAAAACCATGCCCCATTTGCATTTGCCCAGGCATGGCCCCTGCAGGGCTGAGTGCACCCCCTCAGCAAGCACAGGCTATCTCCTCACAGCCAAGAGCAACTCTGGAGGTGCAGGTCCCCAGCCAAAAAGCAAACCTGTAACAAGTGCATTATAGGAACTAACATTTGAAATAGGTTACCTCTAAGGTCCTGGGAAGCAACTTGAGCAAAAAATGTCAGAGATGGGGGCTGGGGAGATAGCTCAGAATAAGCACTTGCCTGGCAAGCACAAGGGCCTGAGTTCAATCCTCTGTTCTGCTAAAAAAAAAAAAAAAAAAAAAGTCAGAGGTGTTGTCAAGAGATGGTGAAGTTGAGAAGACATGAAGCCTGAGGAGCCAGGCATGGCGGTCACACCTGCCATCCCAGCACTCTGGGAGGCTGAGGCAGGAGGGTTGTAAATCTGAACCGGGCCTGGACACAGCAATAGTAAGTGGATAAACGAGACTTCAGACTAGAGAAGGAGAGGATCTCTGACTCACGGATGGCAAGAGCTTTCTAAACTCAAAATTTTAGAGGGTGGTGGGGCTAGGGTTGAGAGTGGTATTCAGCCCAAAGGGCTGTGGGTTTCATCCTCAGTACTGAAACGAAAGAAAGCGGACCTAATTAGAGGATCTGGTTTTGATTCCATGACTGAGTGTACATGAAGTCGCAAGACGTCACCCAGGAGAGGGATGCGCTAAAGGAGTCGCTGTGCTCGGCCTCGGGGCCTTGTGCCTTCATGCCCACCTCCCAGGGCCCACGCAGGTGGCATAGGGCCTGAAGCTCGGCTCGGCAAGACTGCAGCCCTGTGCTGCTGTGTGAGGCCTTATAGCCACAAAGCACTGCTGGGAGCAGTGACAAGTAGCCTCAGACGGGCCACAGCAGTCGGCGCAGCAGGACACACCGAAGTGCATCAGACAGCACAGGTGTGGGTGCAGTGGCAGCCTCATGGCTGCTGTGACTCCACTTAGTTCTGGGGCAAAGAAAAACGGGCAGCAGTCTGATGGCAAGAATGCTGAACTCAAAACTGATGAGGGCCTGGTGCATGCCTATCATAGCAGCCCTCATGAGGCTGAGGCAGGACAGTCACGAGTTCAAAGCCAACCTAATCCTGCCTCAAAACAAATTGATGAGAAAAGCCATTGAAGAAAATTTCCGCGTAGGGTTGACCAGAGCTGCTGCATAAGGCCAGGGTACAGCTGGATGGTGGAGGGCCTGATATGTATGTGCAAGGCCTCAGCTTTGAGCTGAGGCACTGAGAACAAGCCTGGTGTTGGGGCCGTCCCCTCGGTCCAGACTTGGAGTGACTGGGTGATGTGGGGCACATCCTGAGGCCGCCTCCAGGGAAGGGCATCTGTGAGCACCCAGACCCAAGCGTGGACCAAGGGGGGGAAGCACGCTGCACACCATCAGTCACCTGGCACCCGAGGCATAGGGACCACGGACAGGGTGGGGGCCCCTACTCCTGCAGCCCCTGGGAAGGGCACACGCTCTGCCCTGCAAAGGTATCCCCAAGAAGTCGGGCTAGGGACACTGCCTGGGCCACTTAGAACCCACAGTGCCAGAAGCCATGTGGCAGGGAGGACAAAGGGGAAGCCCCTGCCAGAGGTGGGCGAGCACAGCAGGGCACGGGAAGCTCTTGGCAGAGCTGAAACCTCTCCTAAGTTCAGGGCACAGGAAGGGCTGAAAGTAACAGGTTCTCTTTGTATCTTTTTTGAATTCTGAGCCATGTAAATGTAATTCCAAAAATAAATTTACATTTAAAAGTAGCTTTTTAACACTTCACAGTATCAATATTACTTGATTCAAATATCACCAAATAAACACTAAAAATGACATGTCTGACAATGGTTACACAGGGGAAAATACAAAATTTGGGGAGCGGGGCCCTGACCTGTTCCACCTGCAGTACTCCGCAGACTTATGCAGGACCTATGGCCATACACAACCTGAGATCCTGGAGAGCTGCTAGTAGCCCTGTTTCGAGGCCGGAGAGGCAGGTTGTGCCCTGAAGGGCCAATGGCCTTGCCGCTCCCCCCCCCCCCC
The DNA here is from genome assembly GCA_004027165.1 of Ctenomys sociabilis. NCBI lineage: Eukaryota > Metazoa > Chordata > Mammalia > Rodentia > Ctenomyidae > Ctenomys > Ctenomys sociabilis. Next base: position 5,712 of record PVKA01004106.1, on the reverse strand, counting down.
GGGCTCCCCTATGCAGCCCATGCCGGGGGGCTGGCCAGAAAGTTTCTAACCCATCCTCAGCTTGGGCTGTTGTGGGACAGATGTGAGCGTTGGCGGCAGCTCTTCCAGCTCCACACACCATTCCTTGTGCTTGCTTATAGCACTGTAGCCCAGTGTGCCAAAGCGCCAGGGCCAGCTCTGGGGATTGCCCGCCCCTGGTGCCCCTTCTAAGGTGATGGAGGAAATGCTGTCCTACAACACAGTGAGGAAAAGCCTGGGCAGAGCAGGAAGCTCCTAGAGTGGAAGGTGGACTCAGCGGCCAGGCCTCCTCCTCAGATGTCCTATCCTTCACAGTCCTTTTGGGAGCTGAAGACAAGGTCAGGAAGGTAGGACACACTGTTGTGGCTTGAGCAGCCCTCACTCCCCCTTAGCAGGAATGGAGCCAAGATTGGGGATCCCAATACAGCAGCCTGGACTGAAGGTCTCCAGAGCAGTGGGTGCAGGGCCCAAACAGGCAGCACCAGTGTGCTTCTCCCTGAGAAGCCTGTACTCCGTGGAGCTGCCTAAGAAGTCCTCCAAGGTTGCAGGCCAGGGCAAGAGAAGGGCCCAGCTGGCTCTGACCTCCTGGGGCGCCTCTGGGTGTGCTGTGTTCAGCAGGCTGACTCAGTGTCTGGGGTGGCACCCTGGGGACCCAAGGGGCCAATGAACCAGATGCTAGGCCAGCACCCTCTACACAGCCGCCACCGCCAGATAACCTGAGACGCTGCTTATCTACCAGGACCTCTTCCAGGCCTGCTGGGCCCAAGGCCACCATGGCCATGCAGCTCTCAGCCCCACTTGGGGTGCTGGCCTGGCCTCTGCCCACTGGGCCTCCGCTTCCCATCCCACTTACCCAATCCGTCACCCCAGCAGCCTCTGCCCTTACCTGGCCAAGGCCAGGGACCCAAAGGCCACCAGGTCACCTGGCAATGGGGGAATCAGCCCCCATAGTGACTGCTGGCTACACTCAGCTATACTGCCCCACCACCCCACCCCTGCCCATCCCTCCCAGGTCCCCTGGGCTGGGTGTCCTGCATCTTCCAATAGCACTGCTCTGCTGCTTCCTGCTCTGCAGTGTTCACCCTGCATCCCTGCCCCAGGAGGCTGTGACAGGAGCAGCTATGCTCATGGAGAGGAAACCTGTACCCCCACAGATACTCCCTAGGCCCAGCCTCTCATGTTCTCCAAAGCAGGTGCCCCACTGTCGCATCCTGAATCTGAGAACAGGGGCCTCTGCTGTCACCAGCTTGTTAGTATCTGCTACTGCCCCAGAATTCCAAGGCTGCAACCTGGCAGCAGGATGCAGAGCCTCTCTCCACTGCAGAGCTAGGACAAAGTGCAGGGTCTGAGCACCCCGCAACCTGCCATATGTCCCCAGAACAGGGTCATACCCTTTCAGAGCCTTCATGAACTGCTCCAAGCCCTTGGCATGTGCCCCTCTGGGAAAGGGGGGGCACCATAGGCAGCAGATGCCCCCCCCCCAGGGCTTTTTGTTTTTGGTGTTTCTGAGACAGCATCTCCCTATGCAGCCCAGGCTGGCTTCAAATTCACAGCAATCTTCCTGCCTCAGCCTCCTGAGTGCTGAGATTAGAAGCACACACTACCACGCCCACCTAGGCTGTCTGCTTTGCCACAAAACCGAGGACCTCCTCTTAGCAGGAATCAGCCTCATGTGGGCCAGTTCAGGTTGGATTTCACACACATGCCCAGCAGAAATCCAGGCAGAGTAGCCTGGCTATCCTCCATGGCCCGAGGCCCCTCAGCTAGGGTCCATATAGTCAAGTCCACCTCTTGATGGAAGCTGCTCCCCAGGGGTGTGTACCACTTCCAGCCACCACCTAACCCTAAGATGTCAGGGTTCAAAGCTGTGCCATGAGACGAGGCAGCACGGGGTGTGTATAGGGCACCCAGCCTGGGCCCACTTCCCCCCAGTGCCTGCCCCAGTTGCTGGCTAGAGCCTTAGTTGACCTCTTGGGTGGCTTTTTTTTTTTTTTAATGACAGAACTGGGGATTGAACTCAGGCCCTTGTGCTTCCCAGGCAAGCACTTATTCTACTGAGCCATCTCCCCCTTAGTTGACCTCTTGAGCAACAGTCTACCCCACGTCTCCCTGGGGAGATGAGAGGCCTCATGGCCTCCAGGCCTCTGTACCTTCTGTACCCACACCTCCCCAGCTCCTGCTCAGCTCATTAGCCATCACCTGAAACAGATGGTCCCCACCCATTCCCAGGAATGGGAGATGCACCAAGGAAACCCTGCATGAGGAACATACTGGGCCCAACTCAGGGGCCAAGGGCCCAGGATAGACGACAGACGAGATGGAGGCTTCTGCAAAGACTGATATATGTAAAGTGCCAGGTACAGGGCTCAGGAACCAGTTCGCCCTCCCGGCTCGCATGAGCCTAGCCCTTGCCCGTGAGGTCCAGTGGCTGCAGGAAGGGTGGCAAAGCCAGCTCATCCAGGGCCTCAGGGAAGCGACCAGGTGAGATGGTGGTGACCAGCACCTGCATGGCACGTGCAAAGAGTGAGGGAGGCGCCAGCCCAGCCAACCACTGGAACTTATCCTCGCCCAGCAGCCTCTGCCAGCGTGACCGGTCACCCAGCAGCTCGCGGCGGGCTGGGGCAGCAGCACCCGCAGGAGTATAGAGCGCCAGCAGGTCGAGCAACAGCAGGTGGCGCTGGTGCGGTTCCCCGGCCCCTGAGGTCCCAGGGCCAGTCGCATCACGGTCCAGCTGGTGCAGCAGCAGCTCAAGTGGTGTGAGGCCGCCTCCATCACGCAGGCCCGGTGAGGCCCCGTGGCCCAGCAGCAGGAAGAGGCACTCTGGCCGGGCCAGTTCGCAAGCCACATGCAGCGATGTCCCGCCGCCCTCCACACGGCTGCAGCCTCGCCGGTCCAGCAGGCGTGCGCGCTCCTCAGGCGGGAAGTCCCGCACTGTGCGCAGGATACGGCGCAAGATGCCCACACGGTTGTAGCGCACGGCCAGAGCCACGTGAGGCCCAGGCGCAGCACAGCAGCGGAAGCCGGAGCTCGGAGGCGCCAGCGCGCGGCGTGGGAAGGTGGCCAGTAGGTGGTGCGCATAGGCCTGGTGGTCGTGCACGAGTGCATAAAGTAGCGCCTCCGAAGGCGAAAAGGCGCTTGCGCGCCCACGCTCGTCCCAGTGGAAGGCCTCGCTGGCGCGCATGTCCTCAAGTAGCCACACAGGCAGCAGGTCACGCACTGCCTGGTAAAAAGCGAACGACGACTTTCGGCACTGCTTCTGCACCGAGCGGGCTGCGCCTGTGCCCTCAGGCCCACGGTCTGGGCCGCTCCCGGGCCTCGGATCCCACGGCATGTTGGCTGAGTGCAGGCGAGGCACCTTGGGGTCAAGGCATGGGCCCCACCACGGAGCTAGACCTGCAGGTGAAGGAGTGTGGGCGGCTCCACCTAGGAAAAGCACTCTCATGAGCCCCTGCGCCTCCCACTGGGCCTCCGGACCCTCTGATAAGAGATAGGCACGCCAGCGTCCGCCTCCTACTGCAGCCTTGATGGCGCCTTGCTTTTGAAGCTCTGCTCTGCTCACGACTAGGCGGGGCCCCACCTGTCTACACCTGGCCCAGGCTGGTCAATTCTAGCTAAGGAAGATGCCAGAAAAGAACAGAAAAGCTCAGGCCCATTTCGCCACCGAATCAGTTCTCCAGCCCCACTGCAAAGCAGACCATTCTCGGGCTGGTCTGGGGCGGGAACTGCACACCCACCTGGCTGAGAGGCGTCTGGGTCTGATCCAATCCGATCCTACGCTGGTCGCTCACGCTCCTTCACCAAGCCTTGGCGTCCTCATCTGCAAAACAAGGGCAGGAGGTGAGCCGGGCTCTGCTTCACAGCAGCCGGTCCTGCGGCCCCAGCGCCCGACGCCGGCACTGCTATCACGCTCGGTGAGGACCGTCCGTCCAAGGTCAATGCCCGGACCACAGCGCCAGGCCCCGCGCCCAGCCCCTGCACGCCCGGCGAAGACCCCGACGCTGCCTTCCCTCCAGGTCCGCCGGCGTCACGGGGATGGCGCCTGAGTGTTGGGGCTAGGCCCGGAGGTGGCCGTGGCCGCGCCCCCGGGCCACCCACACCGCCCGGGCCCCGGCTCCCCGCGCCTGTACTGGCGCGCGAGGCGGCCGCCGGCGGGTTACGTAAAGTTCGGTCGCCGCGCTTCACCGGGCAGCCACGGCGCAGCTCGGCGACCGGGCCTGGGCCGCGGAGAGGGCACCGCGCCAGAGCCCTCGCGACCGTCGCCGGGGCCCAGGCGGCGGGCGGCCAGGGGCTGCACCTGCGAGGCCAAGCACGTAAGGCGAACCGCCAGGGGGCTCACGGCGGGGCCACCAGCCAACGTCTCCATCCTTTGAGTGCAAACAGGCGAGGTCCCACAGCTGCCAGGAGAGAGCTACCGCCGCCTGCGGTCGCCGCGGCCGCGTTCTGAACAGCCGCGGCCGGGTCGCTGGGAGGCGGGCGGCGCAGTGCGGCCGCGGCCGGGCAGGACCGCGGGACCGTCCGCCGCCGCCATTGGCCCGCACCGCCGGCCCCCGCCACTGCCCATTGGTCGCCGCGCTGCACCATTGTTACGTCACGGGCTGGTGGGCGGGCCCCACAGCCGGACTAGGTGAAAACTTCGGAGAAACTTGAGGGTGCGTCAGGAGAATCCGGAGGGGGCGGGGCCGGCGAGGGGCGGGGCACTGGGTGGAACTTGTGGGTGGTGGCCGGGGAGGGCGGGGCTCCAGGGTGTACCTCCCGCGTACAGGGTCTAGCTGGATTGGACCGGCCTGGGCTGGGCTCTGAGTTCATGGTGCTGCCGCCCCGCTTGAGTCCAATCCACCGTGCCTGGTCCTTGTTGCCCCCAAAAATTGGCTTTTCCTAAAATCGGATTCTTGGGCCTACAGAAATTTAATGAATTAAAGTAGAACAAAGCTTGGCCTTCACTTTGTACACCTCTAAGGTGATCCCTCCCTGCCCTGAACATGGACAGAGAATGTTCAAATGTCAGCAGCCAGTCCTGATGTAGCATTCCTATAATCCCAGCACTCTCCAGTCTGAGACAGAGGATCACTGTGAGTTTGAGGTGAGCCTGGGCCATCCTAAACTGTACAGTGAGACCTTGTCCCAAAAAGAGAATAAATGAATAAATAAATAGCACTAGTAACAATAGATTGGCTTGCCATACTCCCAAAACTGTTACACAGATTTAAAGCAATCCTAATCAAAATACTATTAGCATACCTCAAGAAAAACCTTGCTAAAATTCATCTAGAAGCAGAAGAAACCTAGACCAACAAAGGCAATCTGGGCAACAAGCAAGGCAGGTGTCATCACAATCCCTGACTTGAAATTATATTATAAGGCTATGTTGGTAAAATCAGCATAATACTGGCAAAAAAAAAAAAAAAGACATGAGGATCAATGAAACAGATTAGAAGATGCAGATACCCTACAAACATACTCAATCACTTTATCTTTGACAAAGGGGCCAGACGTGTTTGTTTCCTGGAAGAATGATGGTCTTAAGCCGGGCATGGTGGCGCAGGCCTGTAATCCCAGCACTTGGGAGGCTGAGGCAGGAGGATTGTTGTGAGTTCGAGACCAGCCTGAGCTACAAAGTGAGTTTAAGGCCAGCCTGAACTGCATAGTGAGACCCTGTCTCAAAAAGACAAAAAAAAAAAAAAAAAAAAAAAAAAA